>ML133496.1:731121-1034840 GCA_003864495.1 Nemopilema nomurai | reverse complement strand
AAGAATCCAACTTCTTTGGAGATTTTGCACATTCGTAGTTTCGCCCAAAAACCAAGGCTATAACCTTGGAAAAACACCTCATTTTAGGCCCGAAATTTTTCATCCAGTTTTGAGCCGCCAATGGTCTGTGTGTCTTAAATATGCCTAGAAAGCATGCCTGAGGTGAATCATGCAAGAATCCAACTTCAGGTTTTGGAGATTTTGCACATTCGTAGTTTCGCCCAAAAACCAAGGCTATAACCTTGGAAAAAGACCTCATTTTAGGCCCGAAATTTTTCATCCAGTTTTGAGCCGCCAATGGTCTGTGTGTCTTAAATATGCCTAGAAAGCATGCCTGAGGTGAATCATGCAAGAATCCAACTTCAGGTTTTGGAGATTTTGCACATTCGTAGTTTCGCCCAAAAACCAAGGCTATAACCTTGGAAAAAGACCTCATTTTAGGCCCGAAATTTTTCATCCAGTTTTGAGCCGCCAATGGTCTGTGTCTTAAATATGCCTAGAAAGCATGCCTGAGGTGAATCATGCAAGAATCCAACTTCAGGTTTTGGAGATTTTGCACATTCGTAGTTTCGCCCAAAAACCAAGGCTATAACCTTGGAAAAAGACCTCATTTTAGGCCCGAAATTTTTCATCCAGTTTTGAGCCGCCAATGGTCTGTGTGTCTTAAATATGCCTAGAAAGCATGCCTGAGGTGAATCATGCAAGAATCCAACTTCAGGTTTTGGAGATTTTGCACATTCGCAGTTTCGCCCAAAAACCAAGGCTATAACCTTGGAAAAAGACCTCATTTTAGGCCCGAAATTTTTCATCCAGTTTTGAGCCGCCAATGGTCTGTGTGTCTTAAATATGCCTAGAAAGCATGCCTGAGGTGAATCATGCAAGAATCCAACTTCAGGTTTTGGAGATTTTGCACATTCGTAGTTTCGCCCAAAAACCAAGGCTATAACCTTGGAAAAAGACCTCATTTTAGGCCCGAAATTTTTCATCCAGTTTTGAGCCGCCAATGGTCTGTGTGTCTTAAATATGCCTAGAAAGCATGCCTGAGGTGAATCATGCAAGAATCCAACTTCAGGTTTTGGAGATTTTGCACATTCGTAGTTTCGCCCAAAAACCAAGGCTATAACCTTGGAAAAAACCTCATTTTAGGCCCGAAATTTTTCATCCAGTTTTGAGCCGCCAATGGTCTGTGTGTCTTAAATATGCCTAGAAAGCATGCCTGAGGTGAATCATGCAAGAATCCAACTTCAGGTTTTGGAGATTTTGCACATTCGTAGTTTCGCCCAAAAACCAAGGCTATAACCTTGGAAAAAGACCTCATTTTAGGCCCGAAATTTTTCATCCAGTTTTGAGCCGCCAATGGTCTGTGTGTCTTAAATATGCCTAGAAAGCATGCCTGAGGTGAATCATGCAAGAATCCAACTTCAGGTTTTGGAGATTTTGCACATTCGTAGTTTCGCCCAAAAACCAAGGCTATAACCTTGGAAAAACACCTCATTTTAGGCCCGAAATTTTTCATCCAGTTTTGAGCCGCCAATGGTCTGTGTGTCTTAAATATGCCTAGAAAGCATGCCTGAGGTGAATCATGCAAGAATCCAACTTCAGGTTTTGGAGATTTTGCACATTCGTAGTTTCGCCCAAAAACCAAGGCTATAACCTTGGAAAAAGACCTCATTTTAGGCCCGAAATTTTTCATCCAGTTTTGAGCCGCCAATGGTCTGTGTGTCTTAAATATGCCTAGAAAGCATGCCTGAGGTGAATCATGCAAGAATCCAACTTCAGGTTTTGGAGATTTTGCACATTCGTAGTTTCGCCCAAAAACCAAGGCTATAACCTTGGAAAAACACCTCATTTTAGGCCCGAAATTTTTCATCCAGTTTTGAGCCGCCAATGGTCTGTGTGTCTTAAATATGCCTAGAAAGCATGCCTGAGGTGAATCATGCAAGAATCCAACTTCAGGTTTTGGAGATTTTGCACATTCGTAGTTTCGCCCAAAAACCAAGGCTATAACCTTGGAAAAAGACCTCATTTTAGGCCCGAAATTTTTCATCCAGTTTTGAGCCGCCAATGGTCTGTGTGTCTTAAATATGCCTAGAAAGCATGCCTGAGGTGAATCATGCAAGAATCCAACTTCAGGTTTTGGAGATTTTGCACATTCGTAGTTTCGCCCAAAAACCAAGGCTATAACCTTGGAAAAAGACCTCATTTTAGGCCCGAAATTTTTCATCCAGTTTTGAGCCGCCAATGGTCTGTGTGTCTTAAATATGCCTAGAAAGCATGCCTGAGGTGAATCATGCAAGAATCCAACTTCAGGTTTTGGAGATTTTGCACATTCGTAGTTTCGCCCAAAAACCAAGGCTATAACCTTGGAAAAAGACCTCATTTTAGGCCCGAATTTTTTCCAGTTTTGAGCCGCCAATGGTCTGTGTGTCTAAATATGCCTAGAAAGCATGCCTGAGGTGAATCATGCAAGAATCCAACTTCAGGTTTTGGAGATTTTGCACATTCGTAGTTTCGCCAAAAACCAAGGCTATAACCTTGGAAAAACACCTCATTTTAGGCCCGAAATTTTTCATCCAGTTTTGAGCCGCCAATGGTCTGTGTGTCTTAAATATGCCTAGAAAGCATGCCTGAGGTGAATCATGCAAGAATCCAACTTCAGGTTTTGGAGATTTTGCACATTCGCCCCCAAAAACCAAGGCTATAACCTTGGAAAAAGACCTCATTTTAGGCCCGAAATTTTTCATCCAGTTTTGAGCCGCCAATGGTCTGTGTGTCTTAAATATGCCTAGAAAGCATGCCTGAGGTGAATCATGCAAGAATCCAACTTCAGGTTTTGGAGATTTTGCACATTCGTAGTTTCGCCCAAAAACCAAGGCTATAACCTTGGAAAAACCTCATTTTAGGCCCGAAATTTTTCATCCAGTTTTGAGCCGCCAATGGTCTGTGTGTCTTAAATATGCCTAGAAAGCATGCCTGAGGTGAATCATGCAAGAATCCAACTTCAGGTTTTGGAGATTTTGCACATTCGTAGTTTCGCCCAAAAACCAAGGCTATAACCTTGGAAAAAACCTCATTTTAGGCCCGAAATTTTTCATCCAGTTTTGAGCCGCCAATGGTCTGTGTGTCTTAAATATGCCTAGAAAGCATGCCTGAGGTGAATCATGCAAGAATCCAACTTCAGGTTTTGGAGATTTTGCACATTCGTAGTTTCGCCCAAAAACCAAGGCTATAACCTTGGAAAAAGACCTCATTTTAGGCCCGAAATTTTTCATCCAGTTTTGAGCCGCCAATGGTCTGTGTGTCTTAAATATGCCTAGAAAGCATGCCTGAGGTGAATCATGCAAGAATCCAACTTCAGGTTTTGGAGATTTTGCACATTCGTAGTTTCGCCCAAAAACCAAGGCTATAACCTTGGAAAAAGACCTCATTTTAGGCCCGAAATTTTTCATCCAGTTTTGAGCCGCCAATGGTCTGTGTGTCTTAAATATGCCTAGAAAGCATGCCTGAGGTGAATCATGCAAGAATCCAACTTCAGGTTTTGGAGATTTTGCACATTCGTAGTTTCGCCCAAAAACCAAGGCTATAACCTTGGAAAAAGACCTCATTTTAGGCCCGAAATTTTTCATCCAGTTTTGAGCCGCCAATGGTCTGTGTGTAAATATGCCTAGAAAGCATGCCTGAGGTGAATCATGCAAGAATCCAACTTCAGGTTTTGGAGATTTTGCACATTCGTAGTTTCGCCCAAAAACCAAGGCTATAACCTTGGAAAAAACCTCATTTTAGGCCCGAAATTTTTCATCCAGTTTTGAGCCGCCAATGGTCTGTGTGTCTTAAATATGCCTAGAAAGCATGCCTGAGGTGAATCATGCAAGAATCCAACTTCAGGTTTTGGAGATTTTGCACATTCGTAGTTTCGCCCAAAAACCAAGGCTATAACCTTGGAAAAAGACCTCATTTTAGGCCCGAAATTTTTCATCCAGTTTTGAGCCGCCAATGGTCTGTGTGTCTTAAATATGCCTAGAAAGCATGCCTGAGGTGAATCATGCAAGAATCCAACTTCAGGTTTTGGAGATTTTGCACATTCGTAGTTTCGCCCAAAAACCAAGGCTATAACCTTGGAAAAACACCTCATTTTAGGCCCGAAATTTTTCATCCAGTTTTGAGCCGCCAATGGTCTGTTGTCTTAAATATGCCTAGAAAGCATGCCTGAGGTGAATCATGCAAGAATCCAACTTCAGGTTTTGGAGATTTTGCACATTCGTAGTTTCGCCCAAAAACCAAGGCTATAACCTTGGAAAAGACCTCATTTTAGGCCCGAAATTTTTCATCCAGTTTTGAGCCGCCAATGGTCTGTGTGTCTTAAATATGCCTAGAAAGCATGCCTGAGGTGAATCATGCAAGAATCCAACTTCAGGTTTTGGAGATTTTGCACATTCGTAGTTTCGCCCAAAAACCAAGGCTATAACCTTGGAAAAACACCTCATTTTAGGCCCGAAATTTTTCATCCAGTTTTGAGCCGCCAATGGTCTGTGTGTCTTAAATATGCCTAGAAAGCATGCCTGAGGTGAATCATGCAAGAATCCAACTTCAGGTTTTGGAGATTTTGCACATTCGTAGTTTCGCCCAAAAACCAAGGCTATAACCTTGGAAAAAGACCTCATTTTAGGCCCGAAATTTTTCATCCAGTTTTGAGCCGCCAATGGTCTGTGTGTCTTAAATATGCCTAGAAAGCATGCCTGAGGTGAATCATGCAAGAATCCAACTTCAGGTTTTGGAGATTTTGCACATTCGTAGTTTCGCCCAAAAACCAAGGCTATAACCTTGGAAAAACACCTCATTTTAGGCCCGAAATTTTTCATCCAGTTTTGAGCCGCCAATGGTCTGTGTGTCTTAAATATGCCTAGAAAGCATGCCTGAGGTGAATCATGCAAGAATCCAACTTCAGGTTTTGGAGATTTTGCACATTCGAGTTTCGCCCAAAAACCAAGGCTATAACCTTGGAAAAACACCTCATTTTAGGCCCGAAATTTTTCATCCAGTTTTGAGCCGCCAATGGTCTGTGTGTCTTAAATATGCCTAGAAAGCATGCCTGAGGTGAATCATGCAAGAATCCAACTTCAGGTTTTGGAGATTTTGCACATTCGTAGTTTCGCCCAAAAACCAAGGCTATAACCTTGGAAAAAGACCTCATTTTAGGCCCGAAATTTTTCATCCAGTTTTGAGCCGCCAATGGTCTGTGTGTCTTAAATATGCCTAGAAAGCATGCCTGAGGTGAATCATGCAAGAATCCAACTTCAGGTTTTGGAGATTTTGCACATTCGTAGTTTCGCCCAAAAACCAAGGCTATAACCTTGGAAAAACCCTTTTTAGGCCCGAAATTTTTCATCCAGTTTTGAGCCGCCAATGGTCTGTGTGTCTTAAATATGCCTAGAAAGCATGCCTGAGGTGAATCATGCAAGAATCCAACTTCAGGTTTTGGAGATTTTGCACATTCGTAGTTTCGCCCAAAAACCAAGGCTATAACCTTGGAAAAAGACCTCATTTTAGGCCCGAAATTTTTCATCCAGTTTTGAGCCGCCAATGGTCTGTTGTCTTAAATATGCCTAGAAAGCATGCCTGAGGTGAATCATGCAAGAATCCAACTTCAGGTTTTGGAGATTTTGCACATTCGTAGTTTCGCCCAAAAACCAAGGCTATAACCTTGGAAAAAGACCTCATTTTAGGCCCGAAATTTTTCATCCAGTTTTGAGCCGCCAATGGTCTGTGTGTCTTAAATATGCCTAGAAAGCATGCCTGAGGTGAATCATGCAAGAATCCAACTTCAGGTTTTGGAGATTTTGCACATTCGTAGTTTCGCCCAAAAACCAAGGCTATAACCTTGGAAAAAGACCTCATTTTAGGCCCGAAATTTTTCATCCAGTTTTGAGCCGCCAATGGTCTGTGTGTCTTAAATATGCCTAGAAAGCATGCCTGAGGTGAATCATGCAAGAATCCAACTTCAGGTTTTGGAGATTTTGCACATTCGTAGTTTCGCCCAAAAACCAAGGCTATAACCTTGGAAAAACACCTCATTTTAGGCCCGAAATTTTTCATCCAGTTTTGAGCCGCCAATGGTCTGTGTGTCTTAAATATGCCTAGAAAGCATGCCTGAGGTGAATCATGCAAGAATCCAACTTCAGGTTTTGGAGATTTTGCACATTCGTAGTTTCGCCCAAAAACCAAGGCTATAACCTTGGAAAAAGACCTCATTTTAGGCCCGAAATTTTTCATCCAGTTTTGAGCCGCCAATGGTCTGTGTGTCTTAAATATGCCTAGAAAGCATGCCTGAGGTGAATCATGCAAGAATCCAACTTCAGGTTTTGGAGATTTTGCACATTCGCAGTTTCGCCCAAAAACCAAGGCTATAACCTTGGAAAAAACCTCATTTTAGGCCCGAAATTTTTCATCCAGTTTTGAGCCGCCAATGGTCTGTTGTCTTAAATATGCCTAGAAAGCATGCCTGAGGTGAATCATGCAAGAATCCAACTTCAGGTTTTGGAGATTTTGCACATTCGTAGTTTCGCCCAAAAACCAAGGCTATAACCTTGGAAAAACCTCATTTTAGGCCCGAAATTTTTCATCCAGTTTTGAGCCGCCAATGGTCTGTGTGTCTTAAATATGCCTAGAAAGCATGCCTGAGGTGAATCATGCAAGAATCCAACTTCAGGTTTTGGAGATTTTGCACATTCGTAGTTTCGCCCAAAAACCAAGGCTATAACCTTGGAAAAACACCTCATTTTAGGCCCGAAATTTTTCATCCAGTTTTGAGCCGCCAATGGTCTGTGTGTCTTAAATATGCCTAGAAAGCATGCCTGAGGTGAATCATGCAAGAATCCAACTTCAGGTTTTGGAGATTTTGCACATTCGTAGTTTCGCCCAAAAACCAAGGCTATAACCTTGGAAAAAGACCTCATTTTAGGCCCGAAATTTTTCATCCAGTTTTGAGCCGCCAATGGTCTGTGTGTCTTAAATATGCCTAGAAAGCATGCCTGAGGTGAATCATGCAAGAATCCAACTTCAGGTTTTGGAGATTTTGACATTCGCAGTTTCGCCCAAAACTAAAGGAAAAAGAACCTCATTTTAGGCCCGAAATTTTTATCCAGTTTTGAGCCGCCAGGTCTGTGTGTCTTAAATATGCCTAGAAAGCATGCCTGAGGTGAATCATGCAAGAATCCAACTTCAGGTTTTGGAGATTTTGCACATTCGTTTTCGCCCAAAAACCAAGGCTATAACCTTGGAAAAACACCTCATTTTAGGCCCGAAATTTTTCATCCAGTTTTTGAGCCGCCAATGGTCTGTGTGTCTTAAATATGCCTAGAAAGCATGCCTGAGGTGAATCATGCAAGAATCCAACTTCAGGTTTTGGAGATTTTGCACATTCGCAGTTTCGCCCAAAAACCAAGGCTATAACCTTGGAAAAACCTCATTTTAGGCCGAAATTTTTTCATCATCCAGTTTTGAGCCGCCAATGGTCTGTGTGTCTTAAATATGCCTAGAAAGCATGCCTGAGGTGAATCATGCAAGAATCCAACTTCAGGTTTTGGAGATTTTGCACATTCGCAGTTTCGCCCAAAAACCAAGGCTATAACCTTGGAAAAACACCTCATTTTAGGCCCGAAATTTTTCCAGTTTTGAGCCGCCAATGGTCTGTGTGTCTTAAATATGCCTAGAAAGCATGCCTGAGGTGAATCATGCAAGAATCCAACTTCAGGTTTTGGAGATTTTGCACATTCGTAGTTTCGCCCAAAAACCAAGGCTATAACCTTGGAAAAACCTCATTTTAGGCCCGAAATTTTTCATCCAGTTTTGAGCCGCCAATGGTCTGTGTGTCTTAAATATGCCTAGAAAGCATGCCTGAGGTGAATCATGCAAGAATCCAACTTCAGGTTTTGGAGATTTTGCACATTCGCAGTTTCGCCCAAAAACCAAGGCTATAACCTTGGAAAAAGACCTCATTTTAGGCCCGAAATTTTTCATCCAGTTTTGAGCCGCCAATGGTCTGTGTGTCTTAAATATGCCTAGAAAGCATGCCTGAGGTGAATCATGCAAGAATCCAACTTCAGGTTTTGGAGATTTTGCACATTCGCAGTTTCGCCCAAAAAAAGGCTATAACCTTGGAAAAAGACCTCATTTTAGGCCCGAAATTTTTCATCCAGTTTTGAGCCGCCAATGGTCTGTGTGTCTTAAATATGCCTAGAAAGCATGCCTGAGGTGAATCATGCAAGAATCCAACTTCAGGTTTTGGAGATTTTGCACATTCGTAGTTTCGCCCAAAAACCAAGGCTATAACCTTGGAAAAACACCTCATTTTAGGCCCGAAATTTTTCATCCAGTTTTGAGCCGCCAATGGTCTGTGTGTCTTAAATATGCCTAGAAAGCATGCCTGAGGTGAATCATGCAAGAATCCAACTTCAGGTTTTGGAGATTTTGCACATTCGCGTAGTTTCGCCCAAAAACCAAGGCTATAACCTTGGAAAAAGACCTCATTTTAGGCCCGAAATTTTTCATCCAGTTTTGAGCCGCCAATGGTCTGTGTCTTAAATATGCCTAGAAAGCATGCCTGAGGTGAATCATGCAAGAATCCAACTTCAGGTTTTGGAGATTTTGCACATTCGCAGTTTCGCCCAAAAACCAAGGCTATAACCTTGGAAAAAGACCTCATTTTAGGCCCGAAATTTTTTCATCCAGTTTTGAGCCGCCAATGGTCTGTTGTCTTAAATATGCCTAGAAAGCATGCCTGAGGTGAATCATGCAAGAATCCAACTTCAGGTTTTGGAGATTTTGCACATTCGTAGTTTCGCCCAAAAACCAAGGCTATAACCTTGGAAAACACCTCATTTTAGGCCCGAAATTTTTCATCCAGTTTTGAGCCGCCAATGGTCTGTTGTCTTAAATATGCCTAGAAAGCATGCCTGAGGTGAATCATGCAAGAATCCAACTTCAGGTTTTGGAGATTTTGCACATTCGTAGTTTCGCCCAAAAACCAAGGCTATAACCTTGGAAAAAGACCTCATTTTAGGCCCGAAATTTTTCATCCAGTTTTGAGCCGCCAATGGTCTGTGTGTCTTAAATATGCCTAGAAAGCATGCCTGAGGTGAATCATGCAAGAATCCAACTTCAGGTTTTGGAGATTTTGCACATTCGTAGTTTCGCCCAAAAACCAAGGCTATAACCTTGGAAAAACACCTCATTTTAGGCCCGAAATTTTTCATCCAGTTTTGAGCCGCCAATGGTCTGTGTGTCTTAAATATGCCTAGAAAGCATGCCTGAGGTGAATCATGCAAGAATCCAACTTCAGGTTTTGGAGATTTTGCACATTCGTAGTTTCGCCCAAAAACCAAGGCTATAACCTTGGAAAAAGACCTCATTTTAGGCCCAAAATTTTTCATCCAGTTTTGAGCCGCCAATGTGGTGTGTGTCTTAAATATGCCTAGAAAGCATGCCTGAGGTGAATCATGCAAGAATCCAACTTCAGGTTTTGGAGATTTTGCACATTCGCAGTTTCGCCCAAAAACCAAGGCTATAACCTTGGAAAAAGACCTCATTTTAGGCCCGAAATTTTTCATCCAGTTTTGAGCCGCCAATGGTCTGTGTCTTAAATATGCCTAGAAAGCATGCCTGAGGTGAATCATGCAAGAATCCAACTTCAGGTTTTGGAGATTTTGCACATTCGCAGTTTCGCCCAAAAACCAAGGCTATAACCTTGGAAAAACACCTCATTTTAGGCCCGAAATTTTTCATCCAGTTTTGAGCCACCATGGTCTGTGTGTCTTAATATGCCTAGAAAGCATGCCTGAGGTGATCATGCAAGAATCCAACTTCAGGTTTTGGAGATTTTGCACATTCGCAGTTTCGCCCAAAAACCAAGGCTATAACCTTGGAAAAACACCTCATTTTAGGCCCGAAATTTTTCATCCAGTTTTGAGCCGCCAATGGTCTTTGTCTTAAATATGCCTAGAAAGCATGCCTGAGGTGAATCATGCAAGAATCCAACTTCAGGTTTTGGAGATTTTGCACATTCGTAGTTTAGCCCAAAAACCAAGGCTATAACCTTGGAAAAACACCTCATTTTAGGCCCGAAATTTTTCATCCAGTTTTGAGCCGCCAATGGTCTGTGTGCCTTAAATATGCCTAGAAAGCATGCCTGAGGTGAATCATGCAAGAATCCAACTTCAGGTTTTGGAGATTTTCACATTCGTAGTTTCGCCCAAAAACCAAGGCTATAACCTTGGAAAAAGACCTCATTTTAGGCCCGAAATTTTTCATCCAGTTTTGAGCGCCAATGGTCTGTGTGTCTTAATATGCCTAGAAAGCATGCCTGAGGTGATCATGCAAGAATCCAACTTCAGGTTTTGGAGATTTTGCACATTCGTAGTTTCGCCCAAAAACCAAGGCTATAACCTTGGAAAAAGACCTCATTTTAGGCCCGAAATATTTCATCCAGTTTTGAGCCGCCAATGGTCTGTGTGTCTTAAATATGCCTAGAAAGCATGCCTGAGGTGAATCATGCAAGAATCCAACTTCAGGTTTTGGAGATTTTGCACATTCGTAGTTTCGCCCAAAAACCAAGGCTATAACCTTGGAAAAACACCTCATTTTAGGCCCGAAATTTTTCATCCAGTTTTGAGCCGCCAATGGTCTGTGTGCCTTAAATATGCCTAGAAAGCATGCCTGAGGTGAATCATGCAAGAATCCAACTTCAGGTTTTGGAGATTTTTCACATTCGTAGTTTCGCCCAAAAACCAAGGCAATAACCTTGGAAAAAGACCTCATTTTAGGCCCGAAATTTTTCATCCAGTTTTGAGCTGCCAATGGTCTGTGTGTCTTACATATGCCTAGAAAGCATGCCTGAGGTGATTCATGCAAGAATCCAACTTCAGGTTTTGGAGATTTTGCACATTCGTAGTTTCGCCCAAAAACCAAGGCTATAACCTTGGAAAAAGACCTCATTTTAGGCCCGAAATATTTCATCCAGTTTTGAGCCGCCAATGGTCTGTGTGTCTTAAATATGCCTAGAAAGCATGCCTGAGGTGAATCATGCAAGAATCCAACTTCAGGTTTTGGAGATTTTGCACATTCGCAGTTTCGCCCAAAAACCAAGGCTATAACCTTGGAAAAGACCTCATTTTAGGCCCGAAATTTTTCATCCAGTTTTGAGCCGCCAATGGTCTGTTTGTCTTAAATATGCCTAGAAAGCATGCCTGAGGTGAATCATGCAAGAATCCAACTTCAGGTTTTGGAGATTTTGCACATTCGTAGTTTCGCCCAAAAACCAAGGCTATAACCTTGGAAAAAGACCTCATTTTAGGCCCGAAATTTTTCATCCAGTTTTGAGCCGCCAATGGTCTGTGTGTCTTAAATATGCCTAGAAAGCATGCCTGAGGTGAATCATGCAAGAATCCAACTTCAGGTTTTGGAGATTTTGCACATTCGCAGTTTCGCCCAAAAACCAAGGCTATAACCTTGGAAAAAGACCTCATTTTAGGCCCGAAATTTTTCATCCAGTTTTGAGCCGCCAATGGTCTGTTTGTCTTAAATATGCCTAGAAAGCATGCCTGAGGTGAATCATGCAAGAATCCAACTTCAGGTTTTGGAGATTTTGCACATTCGTAGTTTCGCCCAAAACCAAGGCTATAACCTTGGAAAAAGACCTCATTTTAGGCCCAAAATTTTTCATCCAGTTTTGAGCCGCCAATGGTCTGTGTGTCTTAAATAAGCCTAGAAACCATGTCTGTGATTATTTTTACATGGAAGGTGGGAAAAACCCCGTTGAAGTTTAGAGATTTATCATTCCTTGTTATTAACTAATAGGCTTGGAGAAACCTCTAGTTTAGGCAGAATGTTTTATCCATTTTGAGCTGCCATTTGTTAAAAGGTTGATAGAACTAGCCTTGATAGTTTCCTGAGATATGTTTTAATGCGGTTAAAAATATGAGGATATGTTTTAGATATGTGTATTGCTTTCATTTGAGTCTTTAAGAAGGCTCAGTGGTGGCAGCTGGATCGTAAAAGTCTTTCAAGCAAAAACTGTTTTCTCTCAAAATCTCATAAACTTGTATAAGACTATGAAGATATCAGTCGAAATGTTTTATGGTTTGGGCAAGAGGTTAATTTCACCAATTTACCTCCATTGTGTCAATAAGAATGTTGCTGGTTTTCAGTTTTCAGGTTTCTGTGTAGTTTAGACCATTGCAAGTAAATTGAAATTGGTAGTTAATGGTTAAAAACTGCTTATAAAAAAAATTTCTTATAGTATATTAAGGCCGATATCTAAGATGAGAGGTTGACTTCACCAGAAACTGATTACTGTGAATAAGTAACTTTAGAAATACTTTAGAAATGATAACGCAATATACTGTAACAAAATCACATTAAATTGGTAAACCATAATACTAAATGATATAGTAATGAGGAGTACAGTTGTTTCTTCAACTCTTTTGAAACTGGTACTAATATAGATACAACAAAAATAACAACAAAACAGTTTTAATCTTTGATAAACAAATATCAAAAAAAAATTACAAGACAATAATTGTATGACTTAAAAGGCAACATTCATTTATACATTGTTGAAAATGTATGCAACAATTCTGCATTGAGTTGTAATACTTTCAGACTTGATGCATATGACAGCTCAAATGGGAGGCCTTCCAATTATTGCTGGAGGATAAAACATTTTCAATAAGATTCCTTAAAAGCATACATAAAAAATCATAATTTTGCATTGTGGGGAATTAGAACTTTGTGAATTTTACAGGAAATTGTGTTTGAACACACGGATAATGTTTTCTTGTTCCAGTTGCCCATGTTCTAGGTTATCTGAGATAAACCTGCACACCCGAAAAATCTCTAACAAATCAGTTAGCCTGCAAGGCAATTTAAAACCCAACTAGAACAAAATTTATTGCACCTATTTGAGTCATGTTGTTGACAAGTTCTTATTCACTTATCAGGATTGAATAAAACTAACAGGCTCGTGGAGAAATAAGAATGTTTCTCCTCCCTTTTTCAATATATGCATCTATCATTTTGTGTGCTAAAGTATTCAGCACTATAAGATGCGATGCAGTAACTATGTGGGATCATCAAGGAAGGGCAGAGTTTATCTGGGACATAGCCAAGACTATGGGGTCCTGCTAGAGTGCACAACCATGTATGCACAAATGGAAAATTTATCTTTGAGCCTCTGAAAATGGCTACTTAAAATTCGGAGCTATGTTGAATTACATTGAAATCTTTTTTACAACTAGTTTTGAACACTGATTCAACAAAAAAAATAACAGCAACAAAAAAAATAAATGACAACGGGGACTTAACTGAATTATAATGCTGCTTTTGAATCTTTTTTAAAAACAATGACAAAGTAAAAGTAAAGAGAAAAAAGGATAACCCTGAAAAACGCCACAGAACAGGCCAAGTAAATGTCATAGCCAGGAGATGCCCTTAAAATAAGATTTGAAAAAGAATAGAATATTACCATCTTATACAGAATAAAAACAAAAACAAGTAAATTATCTTCAAACAACAAACCTCTATAGTGATGTTGAGGATTATTGGGAACCAGGTGGAGGGCCTAGTAGATCAATATCTGCTAATTCTCTTGTGGCATAAACAGCAACAAGGAAAATTCCTATATGCTTTATGATTCCCCTGCAAATCGAAACATTTTTAGCATTGTTACACTTGTGAAACTTAGTCAAGCAAGAAACTAAAAACTATAAATAATTATTCAAAATAATGAACAGAAGAGAATGGGAAAAATTAAAATATTAAATTTGAGAATATGAGCAGAAATGTTCTTAACTGTTTCTAAGTTAAAATGTTTTAAAAAGCAGACATCTCATGACTTGCAGCAAAATTTGGTTGACATACTAATCTACTTATCATATGAGCCATTTGATAAGCAACATTTGATTTTCTTTTTTTACTTGTTTCAATGTCCACTGCCAAAATATTGGCTTCTGGAATGTAATGACTGTTAGATCAAATTCTCTAAGACTAAGAGTCGGCCTACTACAGGATCGATCAGACCTCATGCAAAACCACTATAAATTCACAAACAAAACAATCATGTAGGCAAAATTTCTCAAAAATGTACCAGTTAGTTGGATCTTTGTACAAGTTTACTGCAAAGTCCTTAGCCTTTGACAGTGAAGACGGACTTGAGCCCTTAATCGCTTTAGGCCTCTTTCCTCGTGCATCCATCTTGAAATTTTGGTGTGTGCACAGGGAACCAAGAATCACAACATGGTAGCACATGGCTCATAAAACCATCCATAAAAAGTCAATTTTCCGAGGGGCATATCACTCAGTAAAAAGACTTTAAGTATAGGGGATTTTTGTGAAATTTATGTATATGACGTCATCGTACATGAACTGTATATCGCAGAGTAGAAATGTAGGAATCCAAAAGAAACAAATGGGCCTAGGCAATTTGTTAGCTTTTTTGAAGCAATTTCCTTGTCTATTAATAAATTGTTCTTGCCCAATACAAGGTGCAAATTTGCCTCTAGATCAAAGAACAAATTAATGAAGCATTAGTCTTAATGAAGGTTGTGCCTAGCATTATTTTTAAAATTATTCTTGAATTTGAGCAATTTTGAGCTTCAATATTGACAGCAGGAGTGCTGTCAGTATTAAAACAAGGATTAATTGCGTTCTGCCTGATTTGATGATAAAGCATTTAAGTTGCGCTGATAGCAAATAGCAGCGGCTTCAAACTCGATGCCACTGACAACAATCACGTTGAAGTGAGAAACAGAATCCTAAAGGCCGCAAAAGACTGCCAAAAATAACACATGTGATGTCTAAAGATCTTAACACATATGCAGGTAGATAACAAAAGTTTATTTTCGCATTTATCTAACTAAAGCAGCTCCACGTAACTTGATACAGCGACTTTAAGATAGGAGAGATAAGTTCAAATTCAAAGAAATTCCCCCCGCTGCAATTTTCCCTGTAGGCAGTTCCTACTGCATACGAAGCTAAATTTTTCCTTCTGCACGGGGGATTTACCTTTGCAAGGAAACACTGATGTACGCGTCTTACAATGTTTACAAGCAAATAACAACCCTTGACTGGTGCGGCTGGAACTGGAACTGCAGTGGAGCAATGAAGGCTGCTTCAATGGTCTGTTCAACAACGCAATTATCGTACTTGTAAAATGATTAGAAGAAAGACCGTGGGCAGAAGGATGCACAAACACACTGGTTAGGATAAATACTGCATCCAACAAGATCTCTTAAATTGTTTCCTGCTTTGCCTCTGTTCTGCAGACTGCATGGGTCAACCATTCGTGTGCATAAGAAGCCTTCCTTGTCCACTACACTCGATGTGATGGTAGTTGGCCTAATAAACTATCACAAAATTGCAAATTAATCGCGAAATTTCACACGAGGTCCCTTGAGCTAGGTTTTTCTCGTTTTTCACGCTACTGTCAAAAACTCCCTTTTTTACGAAAAAGTTGTTGTTATAAATTCTGAACTTCCAATTCCACTTTTATTTTTGGAAGACAATTGCAAGAGCATTTGTTAATTAAGGGAAAATGAATGTTTTGTAGTCGACTATCGCTGTGGGGATTTGAGCATTGATCGTTGAGAACATACTGTTCTGTGAACCGGAACACTACCATGAATTTATATTCCGAAATGAGGTTGAAATCGAAAAACAAAAGACCCGTGAAGGAATACTTTTATGTCAAAATTTTTATCAACTGAAAACCTCCAAAACGCGACTGTGTCCTATGTCTCGTACGCCAAAGCCTGGATCCACTCCTGGGGTAAACATGTTTGTGACTCTTGATCATTCACAATGGACCTGCTTCAAAAAGCAGTTGGTGCAACGGGTGGCCCAAATGGTAGCTAGCGGAGAGGCTGCTTTCTATTAATGCCATTTGGAAACTATGGTGATTTATTGCACAGTAAATAAAATGCTGGATGCTCCTAAAAGAAACAGGGTGATAAGCTGGGGAGACTCTATTTGAAGACCTAGTCATGCAAGATGAAAGCAAGAAACTTGAAGCTGAATCTCGCCTTGCTTGCATTCTCTTTGATCATTACATCGTTTATCTTCTTTAAACATGCATTGATCGTAGTAAATCAAGTAAAGCGCAGGTACATCGATACCAATGAGATCCAGCAATCGCAGAAGAAGTCAGAAGACAGTGTTATGACAGATCTCGATGATTTTCAAGATCTGATGAAGGAAAATTTGATTTCATTTGAATCGGCGATGCTAACAAGAGGACAATTGAAATCAGAGAAGGATACCTTCGAAAAGATATCGAGTTCCGTAGCAGTTACGAAGAGCCTGAGGCAACGATGGAAAGAGAAACTTACACTAATGAAGGCATTTGTCACCCCGTCAATAGTCTCGGGAAAAGAAATAAACCCCTCTCGATCGACAGGGGGCTCCATGATGCAGACAGACATTAAAGATAACCACTCAGAAACAAATAGAATTCCGGCAGTATGTGAAATTCCGAAATTGAATCCTTTTGACAAAGAAGCGATGGAATACATTAATGATTTGGCACCTCTTCAGTGTGACAAAGAGGACCACGGTATTTTGGAGAAAGGAATCTTGAAGATAAAAGCAGTCGGTTTGAGATACGCAGCTATTCGCTACATAAGGAGAGTCGATGACGATGATTTTAATGTATACCTATCGAAACCCGTACCCATCCTAAAGCAAAAGACGAATCCGGTTCCATTAGAAAAAGGTAGGCGACATTTCAAAACAATAGAATGAAAACTCTTGACATAGAATAACAATACAATAAAATGAAATATAAAAGAAACTTGAATCCTTCCAAAAAATGTAACCAGAAGCTGGAACCTTTAGTTCGTCCATATTATCGATTTTTGAAAAGTGGTTTTGATATGGAGAATTGTAATTCACTGCATTAGCTATATATCCGCACTATTAGTATATGAGTCGTCATTCATGCTTTTCATACCCCAATGTAAAATAGCCACATCCATGCCCAAATTGCCCTGCCTCTGATTTCTCGATCTATCTAAGCGGCATAAATATGGAATTGAAGATTGAAAATTAATTAGCAATTGCAAGGGAAATGAGTAGTCCAAAAGCTTGATGAGAGAACTAGGAAGAGGTGTGTATGTATTTGAACTCTAGATAAGTCTTTTTCTTTTTAGGAATGGTAGGCTGCTTCGTAAGTGCAGAAGGGTCTTTTTTCGGGATAGTGCGCGAGAGCGACGCAGATCGTCTGCGGGATCCCGAGCAACTGGCCGAGCTCGAAGAATGCCATCCAGAGAATTTTGTTCGCGTTTTGGAGAAGGGACAATTGCAGGACTTCGCAAAGGGAGAAAGCTGCTTTGTGCTGCCAGGTAAAAGAATATCAGATCTTAGGATACCTTGATAAACTCAACAAAATGGAGAATCAGCCATAAGTTTAGACCTAGCAGTTTCACAAAGCAACATCTAGTTGTTATACATAGACCAATCTGCTTTCTATAGAAACATTCTTACAAGAAGAGTGATCCTGTTGTGGAATCAGTTTTCTTCCCATATACAAATTATGATTTATCCTTATTTTTTCATTTTTAATAGTCTTCCGTCATCAAGCAACATCTTTAAGCTTGGCTTTGAGGAAATCATCAAAGGGTGAAATTCGTTGTCCTCACTCTCCTGATAAGTACTATCTATCGTACTTCTCGATGAACCCCTTATACTGAAGACACTCTCAACCTCTTTTTGTGATCATAGGCGAATTTCTCTTTAGGAAAGTACTAATCAGCAAATGAGAATATTAATAAACTGTTTTCAAATTTCCTAGAGAGCCTTAATGACGTGACAAATGGAGTAGATTGCAGTGAGGAAAAGGCTGATCACGTGATTCTAGATGGTGGAATTCTGCAACACGCAGAGACGAAGAGCTGTCTCTCTTTGGAAACAGACTTAAAGAATAAGGAACGCAGAATCGTGCTGAACAAGGAATGTGGGAATAACTCAAATTCACATCTGCGATTTAAGGACTTCCCGCCAGTAATGAGTAAGTTATGTCCCTATAAGCATGATTCAAGATTTAATTGCAGAATACCTGTTTAATATACAAAAGTAGGGTTCTGAACGTTCCCCAGTTAGCATGACTCCTTTAAGTAACAGAATGCTATATTCATATCCACATCTGCAGTAATGAATGAATTGCTGAAGAAATTTTTCCTGGCTGCTAAAAACCAAGGAAATCTATCTCTTACATTAAACTTTTGAAATTCGGAACTTGGCTGCTAAAAACAAACGAAATCTATCTCTCACATTAAACTTTTGAAATTCGGAACTTGGCTGCTAAAAACCAACAAAATCTATCTCTTACATTAAACTTTTGAAATTTGGAACTTGCTTTTCAACAATTTTTCGTTTTCATAGACATCGACACTGAAATCAAAGTCGACGAGGAGTTCATAGAAATGGAACTGGCCAAGGAAAAGTCAATCATTACTGAGCACTACGCAGAAGTGAGACCTTTGCGAGCACAACAACAGACAAAGGATCATCTTGAGGGACCCGGCCTAAAATATAACGTTGCGTTTTTGATGTTTGATTCCCAGTCTGCTGCTAATTTCGAAAGAAAACTGCAAAAAACATTCGCATTCGTGAAAAATAGGAAGAATTCGGTGATCCTAAAGGGGCATACTATTAATGGCGATGGAACAACTGCGCAGCTATGTGCGATGCTTGTCGGAATTATGGAGGAGCACTTGCCAGAAGCAAGAAAGGGACACTCCGGGAGCACGACGGTTGACCGTTGGCCTTTCGTCTTCAAAAATCTCTCGGCTAAAGGCTACGTGACGATGTTTTCAGAAGACGATTCTCAGTTTGGCTCATTTTATTATCGTTTAAATGGCTTCGAAAAGCAGCCAACAGACCACTATCCAAGACCGTTTTGGTCTAGATCACCCCGAAGTCTTTACAACGAATACTGTATGGGCGGGAGAACGACAGTTCAACTGGGCCTAAACTATACAATGAGTTTTCACGACGCTTATAAAAACAGGCCGAGGTTTTCTTTCACCATGTTCTCGCGACTCTTCCATAACAACTTAAATGACGTGAAAAGTGCTGATGAAGATATCCTCAATTTTCTGCAGAGATTTGAACAAAAAGGACATCTTGCGAACACGATACTATTTGTTGGTGCCGACCATGGCCTAAGGGTTAGTCGTTTCCGGGAAAAGGTTCAAGGTAAGCTGGAAGAGAGGCTGCCATTCATGGCCTTACTGCTGCCGCCAGATCTAGCCAATCAGCATCCAGAATTCATGACCGCCTTGAAACACAATTCGCGGTTGCTGACGACACACTTCGATATACACGCCACTTTGAGTCAAATCTTAAACCACCCCCGCGAACCGCGCATTGAAGTCGGGCACAGTTTGTTTACGAAAATCGATCCTCTCAGTCGCACTTGTGCTTCATCCGGCATCAAGGACCACTGGTGTCCTTGCTTGCATTATTCTGACGTCGAAGTCACAAATGGGCAGGTTGTGGGCGCTGCGGAGGCTGTAGTGGAACACATCAATCAAAACATCATCGGGGCAATTGCAGAGGTAGCTAGTAATTGCAGCCAGCTAACTTTGGCGTCGATCAAACGAGCAGCGTTGAAGCTACCGAAAAAGGCCGTCCAGGAATTCGAAAAGACGTCTAAGAACTCGCAGTGTGATGAGTGTGGTGTTGTTTTGGGCGAAAAAGCCAAGGTCAGCTTGCATTCCGCGGAATATGAGATTGTATTCACTGTTGAACCGAGCAAAGGCTTGTTCGAAGCCAAAGTTGCGAGAAATGGGACTAAGTGGCTGGTTTCTGAGGATATTAGCAGAATTAACTTGTATGGCGATCAGCCAAAATGCGTGCAGCACAAGTATCCTAATCTTAGAAAATTCTGCTTCTGTAGATAAATATTTAAATGCTCAATGTTTTGTCATATGAATGTAGTGTCTTGTGTTTATAAAGTTTTAGTACTTGAACAAAAAAGTAATGATTATTTTTTACTACATACCTATATCAGTGTTTAAACAACAGGCTTCGTCTCGATGCGCCATTATTCAATGAACACCGGTTGGAATGAGCACACTTCAATAATTTGCAGAACTGCGTTTAGTATAGCAAGTTTAATGCAAAAGATATAAAACTTAGAAACAACAAATTCAGTGTGGCGATAAGATATAAGTCTTATAAAATTGCTTCAAAACTTATAATATGATTCATGGATAACTAGAAATGACGCTGTTATATGCAAAAATAACAACAACAACAATAGAAACAACAACAACAACAACAACAGCAACATCTACAGCAACCACAACATCTAGAGGAACAACAACGACAACAACAGCAAAAACATTGATATAGAAAAAATCATTTCACAAAGTTTCATCCGTAAGAACAGATTAAGCGGTTGCGACTGAACATATAAGTATTAACTGCAAGCATATATGGAGTATACAAAAGTTGTATTGAAAAAGCCTAGTGACATGTTTAGCTGAAGAAAACGATAAGAACAAAAGACGATTTACTGAGCACAGCTTTAAGCTTTGGGCGGGACGGGACAGCAAAAGATATGATCGTACAAAGAGACAGACAACACAGTTCAAAGGATAGACTAAACTAAAAAAAAGGCACTAATCTTTGCAACAGCAAATTAAGAAAGAGTGGCAAGCTCTATTAACTAAAGATAGCCGTGCACTGTGGGAGACTTCAGCCTAATAGCACTCGAATTTATACATTTGGCTCTGAAGCGAAAAATCAAGCGTCCAAATTGAGCTCTCGAAGAACAGAGTCAAGCAGGGCAAGCCTAGCATTAATATCAATATCGACATTGTCCGAGCTCAGACCGGGCAGAGCAAACTTAACCAAGTGGTATCGAATGTCATCAATAATTTGGATTGTATCGGTGTCTTCCCGCGCCTTAATGACTGACGCGTCTTCAAGGACGATTTCAGAAAATTCGGGTAAGCAGATGATCTACAAAAAATAGTTAGATTATCTAGCTGGAAGGTTTAAAAACCTCTAATTGCTGAGATTTTTACCTTGCACAAATTCAGCAACGCAAAAATTGGTGAATTGAAGCTCTACGAAAGATGACTCTCATGCAGCAAAACAGAACAATATCATTATATATTAATTGGAAAAATTGTCTACCAACCACTATCACGTTACAGAACACTTTACAGAAACAAATCAATTGTCTGTAAAAGAAAAGGTCGAGAAGAACGGAAAGTGTTTTGGAAGTAGGATGAAGACAAGCTGAAGCAAAGGAGAGATAAGAGAGAAGACATTTACCTAAAGAGATCTTCTTCATGGCTTCTTGGTCTTAGAATTAACTCAAATTAAAATTCAACGTTCTTATTTGAAACCTTTAAGATCATTTTCAAGCAAGCTTTCGGAGAAAAACGTTCAACCATAGCAACAATAAAACCAACACGTAAAATCTAATGAAGCTGCTACAGAAATACCACATGGTGTTAATGATAATAAAAGAGATAATTAAATAATCGTTGAAGTAACTAAAAAAGCAATCCTGTTCCTAAGCAGGACTGTTGCTAAGATAAGAATGTAACTTCCTATAATTACATTCTATTAAGGTAATTATACCTTAATATAATGCATAATATCAGTTACCCAATTTGAGGCCTTGTGCCAATTCCATGCAAGTCGAAAGCAACCGATGCAGATGCAAGCTAAGGTTCCAATGAGGGTAATAATGACGATGGCACCCTTCTAGTTTCGGGTATTTAAAGTCCACATTTGTAGAATACAGTTGGACTCAACCTTACTAACGAAATGCTTGAATTAGTAACAAAAGAATCACTCACATCTGGCAAACTGTTGGCAATGAACTCACAGCACTGACTTTCTAGGCGATCCAGTTGGTACAGCCTGGCAAGTCGCAGAATTGTAACAGCGTTATCAGGGACCAATTCATTAGCCAGAAAAACCGCACATTGGATCTTCAGTCCAGGCAAGAGAAACAAATCGGCACAGTTCAGCAGTTCATAAACAATTTCATTTGAAATCTGTAAAATATCGAATTAAAATAACCCAATAACTAGCCAAAGCAGTTTAGATGCTTAGGATACTTTGCAGTATTACTACAAACATCCCTGGCAGAAATAATATGCAGACAGAATAGATAAACATACGAAATTGTAATAGTTTAACTCAGAGTGACTAGAATTGAGTATTTACTACACAAATTATGCATCCTTCTTTTATACATTGTATCGAGCTTCTGAAAATCATGTTTCTGTCAGGGCGCTCATCATGGGAAGAATAACTGCCGTGATCAAATATTGAAGTTGATAAAAATCACTTCTTATCAAAACCAGCCAACTGCCCTAAACTCTTGAACATTCAATCCAACAAGAACTCTTCTAAAACAAATACAAATGAAAAGGTTAGCCTTACTTTGCATCTGTCTGAATACACAAAATTGATCACAGCCGCAAAAGCATCTGCTGATATTTCTTTTAAAGAAATTTCCGAAAAGTCATTGCTCCGTTTCTCTTCAATCTCTTTAAAGTGAACAAGTGCTTTAAAGTAGTCGCTTCTTTCACACAAAAATACCTAAAGAGAAATATACATTCATAATTGAAGCATTCAACAAATAACAGCTCGAGAGTTGAGCCTTGACAGATGGCATGGCATTGCAGCAAATTAAACAATAAAATCTGAATTATCAAATAAAAAATGGCAGACAATTTCAAAACTATATTTTGAGCAAGGGCAAAAAAGGTTACTTAAAAGTTATCATGAATTAGAGAAACGAAAATAGTAGAAACACATATTATGAACGAAGATAAAAAGAATAACTTGATTGAAAAATTGGACATCCTTAAAGGGCATCAGTAGTTTACGTTTTTCAAAATAAGGATATGTATGTTTCGGTCAGTTTAGAATAATTAAATGTTTGGGTTTAAAAGCTTTAAATGTCTTTCGTAAACTTTCTTGAGAATATTTTGGCGAACCAGAATGAAGGATATTTGAAAAATCACCTTGTGGCAATAGAAGTCATATCCACGAATCTTAAAGAATACATCTGCAAAAAGCGGTCGCCCATCTTCATCAGTCAAGCAGAAATCTATGAAGAGCGAAAAATTACAAAGGGGAATCAAAAGCCATTTGATATTTGTTTCTTTGTATATTTTCTCTTCAAACTAAAAAAACTCTAGTGAAAATAATTATAAAATTGTATTCCTTGAGCATGGATTTCTCTTGTGATATTAGATTTGTGTGCTAGTCTGTTTCTTATAATCTTTGAAGTGGCCATTTTGATTATCTGTTTTAAGGCTAAAAGGTTTTGTCAAAGCATACAGAAGCAATTTTAGCTTGAACATTTGCTGGACATTTTGTGATATACATGAATTATAATTATAAAACGTTGTAGCTACTATCAACCAAAGCCGAAATAAAGCAGTGTAATATTGAATAAATGCTCCATGAAATATATCTAACTATGACAAGGAAAGCCCAAGAACGGAGGCAAAATAAAAACAAACGCAGCTAACTGCATGCCTGCCAAAATTCTCCAATAATAATCTTCGTATTTTCTTTGTTTTAGGGTAGAAGCCATAAAGGACATTACTTTATGGGGGGTTGATGTTCAAATAGTTAAAACATGCAAACCTGAGGGTGAAATTGAGATGTTCAAAAGACTTGCATTGCATTAGATGTGAATTTAAAGCAGCAGCAACAAGGAGAAGGTACCTTTAATGTCATTGATGACTCATAATATACAAGCAAAGTAGTGGGGAAATATAATATACATTAAAGCAATGTATATAATATATAATATAATATACATTAAAGCATTGTGGTGTAAAGTCTAGTAAAACCTAGAGTTTGGGCATAAATTGCATTCGTGGGGAAATTTTAAGAGGTCTTTCAATTAGCTAAGTCGGGGTGATGTTTAGAGGGATTATTTACCATTTTAAAAAGCCCAAGAATCCTTCAGATCATATAGCTACATATAGTTGTACACAACTTCATGTGGTCTAGTTACAATCATGAAAGCTTGATACATCTAAATTTCCATTACTGTGCATTTTGTAATCAATCTACACTTTCAAGACTGCAAAAGCCAAACGAGAAAAACTTGAAAAAGAACTTTGCAACTCTGTCAAACAAAGTATCAATAATAAAATAATTAACTTCCTTATTTATCTCCGCTGCTAATCAGTTTGGGATAAAAACTGCATGGCCTTATCGAAAAATACCCAAAGCAAAATAAATTTGAACGCAGTTAAACAATAATGTAAGGAAATTTTTGTTATCAAAATTGGTCTCTTAGCAGGGTTTGAGACACAACAAAGTAACCTAGAGACCATGCAACAAGGAGCAACTTCAAACCAAAGTTCGACTTCCACATACCATACGGAGCTCGACAAGCTGAATTCCAGAGTGACAATTAGAAACCTGACCAAAAGCACTAGACAATAAATTACACTACTCACCCTGTGCTAATTGATCCTCATACAGAGAAATGCTAAATATTTCTGGAACAGCGCCAAAGAATTGCTAGAAATACATTTAGGAATGTTTTACATTTAAGAGAAAAAAATACAATTTTCATCAATTAAAACACTTGCTTTTT
This sequence comes from Nemopilema nomurai, assembly GCA_003864495.1. Classification (NCBI taxonomy): domain Eukaryota; kingdom Metazoa; phylum Cnidaria; class Scyphozoa; order Rhizostomeae; family Rhizostomatidae; genus Nemopilema; species Nemopilema nomurai. The sequence continues at coordinate 1,010,197 of ML133496.1, read as the reverse complement.
TGCTTACAAGCAAGTAACGTTGGCTTCATTACCCTTCTTTCAGCATTTAGCTGAAGAAATAAATGAACACGGAGAAGATTCCAAGAGTTTTTTTTCATCGACTGTCACCTTTTAGATACTTCATTAAATGAAAAATTTAAGGAGATGAGAAAACCATTCAGTAAAGGTAAGCAGAAGCAAAAGGTATCCATTCAAAATTGTTTTAAAAGCAAGTCATGGACGTAGGTCAGTGGAATGCTCAATTGAATCAGAATCAGGATTAAACTGTGCTGATTCTCTATTTGTTCCACTAGCAAATCAACAGAGAGGCGGCATATATGAGCTAGCATTTTATATAAACAAACAGAGTTTTGGGCTCATTGCAACTCTGTTTGAAATGAATGCGCAAGAACCTTGCAAAGATAAAGATGAAAGAGTTATGTGAAGAGATGATATAGTCACCATATATAGCTGAGATGAAACTATAAAGTAAGTATGTAAACTAACAAACCTTGAATCTGAGGGTATTTGGCATACAGAGTTCTGCTATTTTACCAAAGGACGCCTGGGGACCGGCAACATCTTTACCATCTCCAATGCTGATCATGGAAACACGATTTCGCATATATTCTGGTTTTGTGTCAACTGCCAAGAGGACATTGCATGTAATATCAGTTAGCTTTTCAATATCTTTATGTAAATGACATTTTAGATCACAAATATAGGACGATAATATTTGACTTAAACTGCATTGCAATTTACTTATGAGATAAAAGTATGATGAAGTTGAAGAAAAAGGTAAAGGAAACAGGATACTGAGTTCTTGGTTTGAAACCAGGACTGAGCAGATGTTGCGTTTTCAACCTAATCTGGCAGCTATTCTAAACAGTGCACCAATGAAAATCTTATTAATAATCAAAGAAAAAGTGTACTCTGTTTGCTTCCACTCTGGAGAGAGGATATTTATAGGTGCGTAATTTTGCATTTGATGAATGTTGTTTTGCTGGTGACAGGTGAAGACAGGTGGTACTCTAATTTTGGGCTCACTGCAACTCTGTTTGAAATGAATGCGCAAGAACCTTGCAAAGATAAAGATGAAAGAGTTCTGTGAAGATATGTTTATGATATAACCATATATAGCTGAGATGAAACTATAAACACTTGGCTTAGAAATGAGCTGAGATGATATAAGCACGACGGTAACTGTGTGTGTTGGGCTTGCGAATAATTCGTCGACATGAAATCAGGCAAAACAAGAGCAAAAACGATGACTGAAAGGAGAGATTAATTTCTTCTGACTACGAAAATGATAAGGAAAAACTGATAACAAATTTATTGCGGCACGTTTCTGTTCAGTCATCCTATCTGGTTTAAGAGTCATTCTATGCATTTAGACTAATTATTATTAAACCTTAGCCACAATATGAATCAAGTTCGTTTAGTAGCCTAGATTTTTCAGCTAATCGAAATCGAAGAAACAGCACTTTTGCGTCAACAACTTCAAAACCCTATCCTGTTCAAAGTTCTGATTTGCGTTTAAAAAGTAGTCTAAGAGCGTTTGAAATTCATAAACTGCAAACGCTGCATAAAACATCCTTCCACATAGGCACGCTTTAATAGACTATGGGCTACTATAGTTATATCGAGCGCTAACATTGATGCAAGAAACTTGTATGGCCTTGTATGCACTTGTGACATTGAAGGAAAACACATTCAACGTGCAACAACTCTTTACATGCAATATAAGTCTGACAAGTAGCTGAAAGGCAGATTATCATGAAGCGCTTTGGTGGATTTTCAGTGGATGCGGTAAAATTTCCCTAATCATTGTCCCTCTTGTGTGACTACCTAGCTCAACCAGATGGAAAGCCAAGCTTAAAAAATATCAAAATGGAAGACAGATACAGCGTACACATATAGACCAGGGCCTCCGACGAAAGGGGGGGGGGGCCATGGCAACTGATTTTTTAAAAAAATTCTTTAGTTTCTTATTTGCGCAAAGACTTCTGCGCAAAAAAGGCATTGAAATATCCCTTTTGAATGTAAAATGCGACATCAAAACTCACCATAAATGTGGAAGTTGGTGACTGCCTTTTCTACTTGATTCACCAAGTCAAGCATCTGACACTGTTTGCAAATTGCAATGAAATCGTTCACACTCGCTAATGGCATGTTTATTCTACCTGAAACAATCAGAGGGTACCCTGTCAGAATAACACCAGCACTTGTGATATCTCATTTTATAAATTAAACTCAAAGTTAATTTGTTGAATGGAGGAAGCACTTCCTTAAGTTCCTTACATTTCCTACATTTCTGAATAGACATACCACTAGGCCCTGACTTCTGGCATGTTTTAACACCAAAAACTTACATTATATATCTTGTATCACTCAATTAAACCATTATTGAAGTCTGGGTTCTAGCATAGGCTGAATTCTAGACAGAACTAAATATTAAGTTTCCTTTATGGCATATTCATCAATATTTTATGCTTTGTTTTCTATGCTTTGTTCTGTTCGCTTACTTTTCATGCATATCTTTACTCTCCAATACATGTTTATAGTTCAAGACTTCACAACTGTCTCCTTTTGCAATCTACAACTGTCAAACAGTCTATAATTTTCACTTCCCATGTCTTTGCAACCATAAATTGCCTTGAATGGCATCCATTAATACCTTTTTGCTCCTCAAAAAACATTCAGAAAACTGTGTCCTTTTGTGGTATTGAGTATTGAAGACTATGGAAGCTAATTTTAGTAGTATTGCTTGACTCACCAAGATAAAGATAATTAACAAAATTTCTGAAAGCTGCTGGGCTGATCTGAAAAAAATAAAAGACAATTAGTGCTGGAATATATAGCAGGTATTGATAAATTAAATACAATAGACTATAACATAAGCTAAAAACTAAGCTCATGCATAAAATACATATTGAAGATTTGTCTCTCTGGCTTTTTCACACTCTATTTACAATTGCTATAATTTCTAGTGCTACATTTTCTAGATAATTAAAGCAATGTGAATAACTAATGCTATAACTGAAATCAAATAATCAAATGTAACCTATGTTACATACATGTGCCTGGCAAAGATTAGAAGTTCAATTGAAAGATGTAAGATTCTAAGATCTTTTTTGTGTATTAGTTAAGTTACAGAGTATATAACATTGTTAGGAACTGGCCACAAGCTATTCTCATGTGCCTTTCTTTGTGACATCTGACAAAAATATTGGGGAAAAATTACAAGGCTTCTTTTCAATGTGATGACATCACGATCCTTCCACTTATTTTGGAATTTTTCAGCAAAATATGGACATCTTGCTGTCAAGATGATTTTGTGGGCAGCAATTGTTTCATCTCCAAATGTAAAATATACATCCTCAAATGATGCTCTTTCTGTACAACTGAGGTAGAGGTAGGTAAAGATTAATAGATAGAAGACAAATAACTATTACTGTTGAACCATTCACTTTTTACAATAAATAAGCACAATAAGCAAGAAACTAAGCAATACTGGCAGAAATCTCCACAAGACTGTCTCCATGACTTATAATTGAATAACTACTGTAGTCTTGAAAAGACAAATGAGGCGAATCAGAGAAGAAGTGTAACAAAGGAGAGTATGTTTTGACTGGGAAAAAAGGTCAGTGCATGAATGTAAGAGATTGCTATCATCAAATGTTATTTAAATGACTGTAAATAAATATTTCAATTCTGCTTAATGATTTACCCTCTAAGAAACTCCTGATACTGGTCCCTTTTCATGCATTCACTGGTTATAGCCTTGTATTCTCTAAGCATCTTCTTTATCTTTTGTGTGAGAGCAGCATACAGGCACCGCTCTCCATCAAATGTATTTGCTTCACATCTGGCTCCTGTTGATTAGATATACATTATGAAGCCATCTTTAAATGACACCATCTTGTCAAGACTGCTTGTTTGCAAAAAAATTACTGGGGCTAAAAGTGTGCTTCCAAAAGCTCCCAAAAGAAAATGATCCAAACATCTCTTTACAACAAAGTACTGAAAAATTACTATCAAACAGTGTTTAGGAGAGTTGTCAAACCATTAATAAAAGTCAAGATCATGGATTCATACTCATGTAAATGCTTTCAATTTTATGTTCTTGAAAGACAATGAGCCAAAAATGTTAGACTTTATCATCAATTTTGGAAAAACAAGTTCTCACCATTTTTCAGCATGAAGTCAACAAGATTTTCATGTCCACAAAGGCATGCATAGTACCTTAAAACATCAAAATATTAATTTCTACAAGAATTTTAACAACAGCAAACACGTGTATAATATGAGATTAAAAATAGACTCTAATGGCCATATTCATAAATGCTTTTATTGACATCCACAAAATCAATTTTCAAAAGGATAAACTTCATTATCCCATTTGTCCCATTTGCCACAACAGAATCTAAATTCTATTTAACTTCTTATAAACGTTTGAAGTTGCAACAGTTTTTATTGCTGCTTTCAAATGACTCAAATGTGAGCTAAAATACGTCATCGTCAGTGAAGTTTAGGAAACCTGATTTAAGTCCTGAAGTTTCTGCAAAATCATAAGAAGCATGAAAATATGTTAAAACTCACAACGGGGTACTATCCCACTCATCTCTTGTGTTTAGCTCAATGCCCTCCTCTTCCGCCAAAGCCCTGCAAAAAGCAAGAAGTTTGTCATAAATTTAGGGTTCTGATATGATTAATCCTACGAAAAGGTTTCAATTAGTATCTGTATGTATATGCAGCTTTTCAAACAAAATGTACATACTATAGAAGTTAAGATGTTCGATGCTTCTGAATACAAAAGAATACATGCTGTCTTTCAAAATGCAGTCATAAAGTTTATTAAGAGGGCACATAGTGCTCTTGAATCACATTGAAGGGGCTTTTACAAAATTTTGGAACAAATTTTACACATGACCCATGAGCAGGCCTGCTGACAAGAAAGCGAAGCAACACCCACAAAACAGAGGACAACACCGCAACAGAATGTTGTACATGCCTTATTCGCTCAAGATCTCCTATTCTAGCTGCGTTGAACAGATCTTTTGTAGCATATTCTGTCGCGTCCATCTTGTCTTGTATTTGGGCAGTGAAACAGTTACCCTAAACGAGCAACAAGGACAATTCCAAAAAAATTCTTGCAGAGCTGGACTGTTGTTTACAACTGACTTCCTCCGCAGGGACGCGATCAAAATTCCTGCTGCGCATCACGGTAGGGCTACGCAATCAGGGTTCATTCAACTAAAGCCTGTTAACGTCTTAAAGTTGACTAAAGTCAATAATTTCTGGACGCAAAAATTCTTCTCTTACTAATAGAGAGACAAAGATTCAGAGAGCCCCAGACAATCTAATTCCAGCTGAATAGGCAAAATCTTTTCTTAAGAGAAGATGGGAAAGAGCAATTACACTTTGTCTGGAAATACTGTTGGGCTAGCACCATATAAAGTCCGGACTCCCTGCCAATTAGTACTTTCCCCGTATTAAAAAACTTGTCCCTGGGGAGGAGGATGGATCGTTCTTTTAGGCACAGGCTGCAAGCAGCAGTAAATCTATTATAATCGAGGTAAGAATTGTTGTTTGACCCGAAGCATTGAAGAAACTGGCTATCAAGATCTGTTTTATCCGGTTCCGTTCAATGTGCAATGTTTGGTACTCTAAGGAAGGCGGGATGAGAGAGTGCTTTGAGTAGGCAAATAATATGTGTTGGCTGCTCGGTGTTTTTTTAATATCTTCTTTTTACAAAAGTTTAGCCGTGGCCTGTTTCTTGATTCTGGAAAAGTTCTTCCCTCACCCACCGTTTCATTCTGGCGATCTTACTCCAGTTTTCGATGAATTTCAAAGTCCCTGTCCTGCTGACAAGAAAGGAGGGGAAAACGAAGAAGTTACGCATAAATAGGAAGGAGAAAGTAGAGAAAATGAACAAAAGCATAAAGAAGAAAAGTGAAGAAAGCATAAGACGGAGTGACAAGTAGGAGATTAAACAAAAGCTCATTAATTTAACAAAATTGGTTTACATTTGAAGAATAATTACTCCCATTAGAATGTGTACGAAAAGCAGGAAATTAAGGAAAGTGGTGTTTCAGCTCTGTTTTTGTTCAGAAGCAGTTATGCAAAATGGTAGATAGCGAAGTGGAATAGAACGGAAATTAGTACACGATGGTGTATAAGCAAAGCTGATTGGGCGGTGTTAGGGCCTATCAATCACTGTCATTAAAGTCTTTCAAACATTTTGCGTGAAACTTTTAAATCTAGCTAAAGGAGCGGGTGGCCTTTTTTGCCCTGTGCTTGCCCAATGCACTTGTTGTCAAGGCATTTGATAACTCTCTGTCAACACCCTGCGATTTCAAGAAGAGTTTTGACTGATACCTACTAGCATTGAGTTCACGATAAATAAGGATTAAAAATAAGGGTGCTCAGGTTTTACTAAGTGACAAGGTCACTTAGACAGGCAACTCGCATTTTAAAGCGCAAATCAGAATTTGACACCTTAAGGAAGCAAGAGGCTGCACAAAAATAGACAGTAATGAAAACTAAAAAAATTTTATTGGCATTTCATTTTTGATTTTTATGCCCTCGGCTTTCCAGCATGTGGATTTGCAGTTTTTGCACTTTCATTTAATGCCTAACTGATAAGATTAGATATTACTAACAATGAGTAAATATAATTTCAAAATTGCACCACACAATCTCATACTTTAAGAAGAATCCTGTTGAATTGTGCAGTGTATAAAAATATCATGAGCATGCAGGTGAAAAAAATAACTGTCTTGCAATCAATTAGCCAAATGGATAGGGAAAAACCTTTTTACGCCAGGGGGAAGAGTTCGAGAACACATGACATCAAGCAGCACCTCACCACAGCATTATTTGCACAGGGGAAAACGCTACTCCTGTCATTTTCAGGAAATTCTGTGTATTCATCAATGCTTTATTATCCTAAATTAAATATGCACCATTGAAATCTTGAAGGCAGACTTGAGGTATAATTTTGATGGGTTGATATCAAAACATTCGTTGATTGCCTATGGAATTTTTAGCTAGGAAATATTTGCGTTTGTAGTTGATATGCTTAAGTCTGACTGACAGCTTTGTGAACCATTAGCCTGTGCTGCTATCTCGGTTATTGTGCCTTTAGCGGATTTCCAGACAGCTGGAGCGTATTGCAACTCTGTCAAGCAAAGGGATAATGTTTTGATAATTAATTTGCCATTCAAAAACATCTTTGTCAGCACAGCAAATCAACCCAAGCAGATGCAAGGTGGTTTTGAAATCATGGGACAATAAGGGAAGCGTTTCTAGAAATTGTGCCGATTACTAAGAAAAGGACAACTTATCTACAGTTGTACAAAGTAGACTTTTTAAGATAATTTTTTCAGTTGTTGAATTCTTGGTTTAAATACATTGGTTAGCAACACCCTGGCTTAATCCTCATCAGGAAGGTGTTCATAAGAGCAAAGCTTTAAGTAGAAGTATTAATGATTTTAGGAGTTTTGCCAAAACCTTTGTTGTTAATTTCTAAAGAGACCCAACAGTAAAGGCGTCCCTGTCAACCTTTCAGCAATAGTATCCAACATTTGCAAATCAGATGTATTAAGGCTTCTATACGCAGTGAATAGTTCCATTTGATAGTTATTTGATTATTTGAAATAATTTCTCTCAAATATCAGGTTAAATTGTGTCTAACAGCAATCAGGGCACGTTTGGGAATCGATAAATAACAATTCAATAGTAATCTGGCACCAATCCCATGCAAACTATTTCCATAAATCATGTAGTTTTGCTTCATCCTTAGAAAACTTCATCTTAATCTCCTTTCTGTAACAGTAGCATATGTAAGAGCAAAGTCCGTCACTTACAAAAACGGATGACAAGACTCTTTCGATTCAACTGCAAGAGACTCTCCCGTATCTACACTTCCAAATAAATAAACAAACTTCCAAATATTCGTTTATTTGCAATCTCTAGGTGAATGCCCCCATTAAGCCTTGAAATTAAAAAATTCTGCGTATTTGGCATAACCAATCTGTTTAAAATAGTTCATGAATAGCGACTAAACCAAAAATTCTTGTTTTCAGCTTCATTCAGCCTTACATTTCTCGATAAAATCCATGTCCTAAATCAGAGTCGATTGACTAATAAGTTGTGATTGATTGATTGATTGATTTAATGATTGATTGATTGATTGATTGATTGATTGATTGATTGATTGATTGATTGAAGAAAATCATCAATAGAAGGGAGCTTGTTTTCGTGTGATTTGTAGAAGTTTAAGGACCTACATTCAAAAGAAACGTTTAATATGGTAGAAGACTAGATATCAATAGACATCACTGTAATCAAATGAATTACCTTGGGTGTTTATAGACATGTAAACTTGTGATGCCAGGAACAAAGGAAGCCTGCTATCTTAGTCATCATGCTCCCAATAACTTCATCAACCTAGTCTGGAGTGAAATCTACGGGGCGTCATTTCTTGCAATTACTTGGAAAACATTAATTAATTCTGATGAAAGCAGCAAAATATTTAGTTTCCTGTAAATAAATACGTCACCTGCAAGTCTGTCTGTGTGAAAAATTCTTCAAAAGTTATGAGGATGAGATAAGTTATCTGAAAAACAAACGCATGCCAGTGAAATGTAGTAGAGCGCATAAAAGAGTGTAGAAATGCATTTGATAAGCAAAATCTCCTGTTGACGAAAAATATTTGGGAGCCGGGGGACACATGAGACAGTCTACTTTCCTGCTTTCCAGATTAAATGTTATTCTTCTGTCTACATGTGTCCCTCCGTTCCACTTTAAGACCCCGTCCACACGATTACGTTTAGGTTCGTAAACGCATACTTTCTTAAACGTTTAAACCTTGCGTCCACACGTAAATGGCGTTTCAGCTAACCCCAAACGTATACTTTTGAAAACACCGTGTGGACGGAACCAAAGTTCTTTGCGTTTACAAAACGAAACGTTCCATCTGCGTGGACAGGGCCTAAACAGCTACTTTCTACACTCTAGGCTTGGATTGTCAGTCTTTGCACGCATGCGTCATAAAACATCCTGCGCATGCGCAAAGAGAACACGTGATCAAGAATCAATGCGCCAGGCTGTTCGTTACAGTATTGATATAGTATACAGTGTTCGATAAGTATTGACCGTTTGTATGGAACTAGCGTGGAGTCTATAGCGTACTTTGATTGCCTGAAGCACTAAAATTACTCCATAGAATCAAAGTGAATTTGCATGCCATGGTTATTTGCTATAGTCAAACAACCATGTGCAGTTTGCGTAAACTAGAAGGTTCTTCTCAAAAAGCATTCACAATGCACTGATAAGTGTCGGAAGGATACTCAAAGAAACTTCGCACAGGTCGAAACGATAGCGGAAAACCGATTCGAACCTACGCTTACTTCATAAAAAAACAGAACACCTCGTAAACATAACGAACAAAGATTGAGCTAATTTATTTAGAAAACTGTTTGCCAATATCGAATTGCAAATTGCATAGTAAACAAAGAAATATATGGAGCTTAGAATTGATTTGCTAGCCCTTGCATTGGGAAAGAAGCAAACAATAGTGGCATGTCTACAGGATTGGCATTGTAATGCGAAAACAAGCAAGTGGGTGACCGACCCAGGTAGACTTTGATAGTACTAAGTAACTCACAAATCGAACTTTTTTAAATCTAAATAATCTCAAAATAAAGGACGTATATAAATAAAGAGAAACTTCTAAATAAAGGCATACTTAGGTTCAATTCCAGGTGAAAATATTTCTGTCGCTGATAGGTGTGGACTGCAGTTCATATTTCTAACAAGGCCATTAATTAGAATTTCAATCAAAGGCAGGTATTAGATTTCCCAGTTCGTTGTGCAAGGATCGTGAGGTACAAAGAGGTGTGATGATGTACAATAAAAGCCAACTGTTTTATAAAGCACGCAAATCTCACTAGAGATCTGTGTAAAAATAGAAAATGTAAGAATAATGGATATTAAGATGAAAAATATGGATGGATAAATTAATACTGGCAATGTTTCAAAAAAGCGAGGCCATTCTGCGACGCGCACTATTTTATGATGAACAAACTACAACAATTTTCTCAGAGCTATTTCCGTTGATTGTTTTATTCTCCCCTCCCTCGACATTGTCATATCAGATAAATTTGAAGCAACAGCATTTTGGAAAGCAAATTTCCTTTTGTTGGGAAAATCTGCCTGGCGCGATAGATTGCAAGTTCATTAGAAACCATGTCTGGCCTAAATTGAGCATTAAACACTTCAATGGTCCTGCTTTTCTAAAAGAACGCCAACATCTTCCTCTTCACGTTTATTTGTTACACAGACTTATTCAATCCATACTGCGAGACTTTCGCTTTACTATTAATGAAAATCATTCACCTTTCTTCCAACTACTACAACAAGTGGCAGGGCATTGTAGACACATCACCACTAGAAATAGCCCAAAATTTGGCTTTTACATTATCGTATAATACAGATTTACAATACATTACAGCAAGCATTTGGCGTGTTTTCAATGAATTGTTCAAAGGCATGTACAATTCTGATTATCATTCATTAAAGAAAACCTGCATTCTCAGAAGAATGTTTTCAAACAAACTAAATCTCGTTCATGGTATGAGAAGAGCTGCGACTCCTGACTAGTATGCAATCCCCATGATCCACAATAGGTCGCATTAAAATCACTTTTCAGCTCTGAATCAAATACTGTACCTGCTTCTAACCTTTATATTCTCATACATATTTTATCATACAAATATACTTCTATAATATTATCCAATCACTACTGAGTTTGATCTCACAATATTCCTAATTTTTCGTTGCATTAACTATCTTGCCTACGATCAGGAGACTTGCCTACGTTGCATTAACAATAATCATCTATGCTTTTCTTCGCACGTTTTTCTCCGAAATGAAATAAACTCTCTATGCTCGATTTTCGATTCAAGAATGATTAAGCATGCCATGAATCTGCGATTTCATTCCTCAATAATTCAATCACTTATTTTTCAGTTATGCAATCTTTACCACTCGCATGCAGGCTCTTTGTAACTCTTGAAATCTTTGATTTATCGATTCAACCATCAGAGGTAGAAAAATATATCAAGTTAGAAATGAAGGTATGGCTGTTAAAACTGTTAAGATGTTACTTGAGACAACTCTCGAAACAATTCTTGCGACTAAATACTTTCGAGTTTTCGCCCACTGTAGAATTATTTACTGGACTCTACTTCTTTGTCTACTCGTCTGTTATTTCAAAAAGCCTTTTAATTATTCTTTGCTCGCATGCGTTGTGCAAAATTGTTTACAAGGCGTAAGGTAGCAATTGGTCATTGTCCCCGTATTGTTGTTTAGAAATTTCAACGTAAAGAGGGGCAGAATGCTATTGCAATATTCTATTTAATGAAAAATTGAAGATTATATAACACACTTTTGCGATGACTTAAAATCCTTAAAAGGCATGCGTAAGCCAAGGGTGCCAAAAACAGACCAGGTCAAAACCTAATTCCATTTCAGTTTGAATTTTTCAACAACCAGCGTAAAGAGATTTTAACAGCTTACTCATAAGTATAAAAAGAACACAAGCAATGAGTAAGTCAAAACTTATTTATCTAACTAAACATTTGAAAATAACATGATGATAGCAGTAATTTTTAATAAAATGGCGTACTTAAAAGCCTCAAAGCTGTAAAATCTTTTAATAAGATTTACAATATGACCCAGAACGAGTTCCAAATTTATAGTTTGCAAAATCTGATTGCTTGCTTTCAAGTTCCTTTCCTTAACTAGTTTAAAACTTGAACTTCTTTCTTCAATACCTAAGATGTCAGCATGCATCTTTATACATTCTCACCTATTTTTGCACTTGCAAAATGAAAAAGAAGAAGAAAGTGCAAAATTTTAAAAAAAAAATAGAAAAATCGACAGGTTCTTTGAAAAGGGGAATAATCTTTGAAAAGTCTTGGGAAAAGTCTCTGAGTAATATTAATGGAATAATATAATATTATAATAATATAATATAATAATATAATTAATATATTTTAATCGTAAAAGTACTGCAGAATTGGGTTGTATGTATCTGTTAATCAGCATTTGAAAGATTGGACGTATTTGGAAAAAAGTATTTCTTTAATGAAACAGTGGAGGAGAGCTACATAGAGAGCCAAGATAATCACTTAGAAATTCTACTCCAATGAATGGGCATGGGTATCGATCGATCCATTGAAAAAAACCGGTAAATGTTCACGCGCCTTTATAAGATCAGCCACAAAGCTGCTTTTATGCTACTTTCAAACGTACTTAATTACAGCCTTTTTTTCTCTCCCACTTTCCGCAAACAGACTGTTTCATTACTTGCTTTGCAGTCGGTTACCATAATTTTAGTATTTTGCTTTCCAGATAAAAAAGTTGCGACGATTTCTCTATTTCGTCTGATAAGATATTTGCTTTGTTTCTTTTTTCGAAGAACTCATGAAATAACTCTTAGACTTTAAGAGCATGATAGGCTAAACTTCACAATCTTATTTGCTCAAAGGCTCAATGCTGTTGAAATCAATAGCATTTTGGAGGGGATTTAATCATTAATGACAATTGCACAACCCTTGCATCTTGCTAAATAAGAAATAAGCCTGTAAACTTTGAGCTGTAGAAGGATCAACTGCTGAGACAAACTCATAAAATGACCACTAGAAGATTTTGTATGCATACACTCGGTCGAATTTCAAGCACTGAATTCCTTTCGCACTGCTGAACTGAATGCGAGCTGATTAGGAAATGTAATCGCTGATCTCTATTATGATTTTTCGTTCTCCGTAGTGTTTTGTTTAGGTGTGCACTGCGCATTCTGGCTTCGATCGGCTCCACGGACGAACATCAGTGCTTAAAGCTTGGCCATCATCTCACTTCTTCTTCAACAAATAATCAACAATATCTAGGCTAAATAATTATCGCCTTACAATAGCAAGAAACAGCGGAAACGTATTTTTTCGTCTCATATTTTGCAGACGTCGGAAAATGACCAAAAGCTGTCAAGAAAAACAGCCAATTACGGATCGAAGAACACTAATTGGTTGTAAGATAAGCTTATGATTGGCTGTCTAGTGACCAATCAGCGTGCATTTCACACCATCTTTTAGAAAAGTCCAAAAACTACTTAAGTATGGAAAAACTTTCTTTCCTCTGTTTTCTTGCTATTGTGAAGATTTGTAATTCATAAAATTTGTTTATCAATTATCGCTTTGTCCTTTGCACGCGGATTTAATGTTTCGTGAAACGTGAATTTGAAGAAGTCGACATTTACTCTCCATGAGTCGAATCGCATGTATGTTTTTTACTTAAAAACCTAATTACGAAGGCATTATTAAATAACTGTTGGGGTGTCTCAAGAGAAAGTGAATTGTGACGTCATTTCCGCGTTATAACGTCATGTAACCATAATGCAGTCTCGTATTGAAGTAAAAGAGCATAACAGTGCGAGACAGGGTTTCGGATCGTCCTTGCTGTCATAGATGCCATTTGCATGCACTAGAATATCAACTAAGCGGTGATCGCATTTGGAAAGCGTTCCCGGACTTTCAGCTCTATTGCTCTCCAACATATAATAGCAACAGCTATGCCTCGATACAAACATGGCGCATGTGTAATGGTGTCCAATGGCTTTCACAGCTAGAATCGTGGGATTGAACAAATCACGGAAAGACTTCTAAGATCAGATTGACTCACCCCAAACACACAATCATACGGCTCTGATGGATTTAGGTGACCGGCCTGTGGGATAAATCTGGCGTCGCCTATGGGATAAATCCGGTCTCGTTTACAAGAGACATATAAGTCGCCAACACCCGCACTTTGCTATCTGCCTTAGGGCAAAATGAGCCCATTGAAATCCTGACTTCTACTTGATTGGCAGTGTTGATACAAACACTTCAAATTCCCAAAAGGGGGTCAAAAGGCAGGCAGGCCAATTAGCAAGTTAATGGGAAACAGAACTGAGCGTGAAAGTAGAAAATCAAGTCCTGTGCACATCTCATTAAGAGTGACGGGGCATTTAGCTAGCATTCCTGATTGTTATCAAAAGCTGTTTGCTTTGAAATTATGTTTTATGTTAACTAATCATCTGTGAAGATTCCCTCGATTCATACTGTTTGCCAAACAAGTTGAAGAGCGTTGCGAGATCATCCAATCAACCCGTTGGAAAATGCATTGACATTTGTGTTGGTTCTACCAAAAAGCAATTCGTTTGACTTGACCAGCATATATGGAGTAACAATATGGCCCCGCCAGCGCTTCATAAAAAACAGTGGGATGAAGAAAGCGCAAAAGCGAAGGCATGATGAATCTGCCGTCTCTATCACGCTTCTGACTAGATGTTTAAAATCAGAAATGTTCGCACAAACAAAGAAAATAACTGGCAGAACATTTCGTACCGAGTCAAGACGTTCATATACGATCAAACTGATGGAGGATCAGTCTAAAAAATCACGTTAAAAGCAAGTATGCATAAATGCACAGAAGAAACATCATATCGTGCCTGTTCTTCTGAACAAATTTCATATGTCATATCGCTGCTGCATGTTTCTCGATAGGGTGAAGATGGCAAAGGACCTGTATGGGTGTTAAGTGGAGAGCGCCCCGAGTGAGGAGACTGCTTAAACCACTCGAAGATAACAGCAGTTTTCATTCATTCCCAGAATTACCAGAATGAAGAACGATAAACCACTGTATTAATTAATCGACATTCTTCTGCTAACAGCACAAACAAAGCAGCTGCCACAAATCACACAGCTCTCACGGCTTTTTGGGTTGCAATGCCGGAAGGTGCGCACCCCCGTCTCTGCGATATCTATTTAACCCGGCTCACTCGCCACCAATACGAAAAATCGCAAGAGAACGCGAAGAGAAGCTGAAGCGCTTTCTGAGCCGGAAGATCCTGAACGCCAGTGCGCAGAGAGACAGCAGAACAGATCAGAGATGAAGATGTCGATTCGCCTGTCGTTAATTTTCGGTGAGTGATGCCGTGCCATGCTTCTTCTATTCTTTGCAAACTATCGCAAATGTTGTGAAGATCGGTTTTAAAATGATTTTGGCACCAATCCTGGAATTTTATTAGTTATACGAAGATTTCACAAATATAACGTTTATGATGCAGAAGCAATATTTTAAGTCGATTTGATTAGAAACTTCTTCTAAAGAAGTCCTTTAAGGTCATTCGTTTGTTAATGATTCTTAAAGAAAGGGAAGATAATACATATCGGGAATGCAAATGTTTGTCCTGTGCGTGATAGACGTTCCTTCCAGACTATTTTCTCTTTCTGCATCTCTCCAAACATGGCACATATTTCAGGAACAACGAACAGAGAATTCTGCAAGCAGTTAAATCAAAGCTGAAATATTTTGCATCATATAAATGCGAGGCAAAGTCAAGCGAAATTAAACGAGATCTGCATCAGATAAACAGCTAGTTTTTTAACGCGACCTACCAAAAGTTGTTGTAGTACTCGCTAGGTGTTTGCACAAAGACAATCTTCAGCAATTGGAGTCATCTTCAAAAAATCTTCCATTCGATAACTCATTGAAGATAAAAATGAGAATGCGGCAGATGGGCTACACAACTCGAGCACAAGTCCGTCCAGTTTTTCAATCAGGTCCTAACAGTTTTTGAAGCCTCTTAGCAGATTAAACTGGTCTGACAAGAGCTTTGGGGATCTTGATGTGCACTAACACGCAAATAAGCCTGTCCGTCATCAAACCCATGAGACCTGATTGCCATTGGGTTTTAAAGGGAGGCGACGGAGCTCTGCAGAACACACAATGGGTATAGTCCGGGTATTAGGAAGATTTCATAGCAGGAGTCAACGTGAAGTGCCCAGTAAAGGCGAGTATTCAAATCCGTACGTCACTTTCTCAAGGCCTTTAGTACTGTAGTCGCGCGCAGGCTTAGTACTTGCTGTAGGCATTATTTGAATTCTCTAAATCAGCTATTTCCGACAAGTAAGTTTAGTGATTGACCAAGGCAGTCTGTTTTGTACATTAAAAGTGCGTTTAGCAAAAACATTGCTGATAAATCGCTTAATGATTGTTCACGCAATGAAAGCAATTGAGAGAATCGTTGATGTCAAGAACCAAAACAAGGGTCCTTGAATTAGTAGCTAATTTCCCATTGACAAAACTGCAGTTAAAATTTGCAGGCAGCCTAATCCGCTTCAAAAATAAACCACATTCCTGCAAATTTGATTGAAATATTTTTGCGCCTGCAAATGCACACTGAATTTTTCCACAAAACCTTTGTTCTAAGCTTCATCTGATAAAATCAGCGCTTTAAATGCAAAAATTATCTTTGGTATTGGTATTTTATAATATTTAGTATACCAGTATTACTTCTATCCTATTGAGATGGCGCTCTCCAGCTTCAGCAGAGAAATACACAATCGTGCCTTAGAATAAAAGTTTCAGACAATTCCTTTCTACTCTTCATTTCTAATCTGCAAGTTTTATTGTTTAAGCCTTTGCACCAATTCATTCAAAAAACTTTCAAAAAAATAAACAAGCACCATTCTTCCCGAACTGTTTTAGCGCTTAAACCGAAAATGTCCAGCATGACTTTCACTACGTGAATCGCCAAAATCGCACGATTAAATTGCTATTTACATTCTTCATCTAATAAAACGGTGCCTTGTGAGCTTCGGAACACAAAAATCTTCATTTGATATCTTACTAATCCTCTTTTTCGACAACAAAGCGCCTTAAAACCAGTTAAGAATGTTTCTTTCTCGTTTCAAAATGTCTTCAGCTTCGACTGCAGACTGTATCAGAAACGGGTGACACTTTCTCAAGACAATGTGTCCGTCACAAGCAGTGAGCCATCGGGTTTCTCACAAGATACAAAATCAACGTTTGCTCTTCGCAGTTTTGCTAGGATTCTTTGAGGATCTCAAGGGCTTAGCAGATAATATATTCAAATCTTCTCCGTTTTCTGACGGTTAGAAGACAACTGCATCAGGTGCAGGCGAGATTTCATGGTTTCACAGGAGACAGCTCCACGGTAAAGCGTGTTAAAAATAACCAAAACTTCTCTTGCCAACCAAGTCATTTTCATGTTTCGAGCCAAAAAGAGTGTACTCATCCACCTTATTGTACAAGAATCAAGCGGCGGAGATCTGTGTTCAACCTCTAAACATAAAAGGCATGCAATTTCTTTCTTTTCTTCAAACATGCAATGGCTCTGTTGTTCTCGCATTACGCTATAACTAATTTGTAATCATAAACACATTGTGTGTAATCAAGTGTTTATTTTCAAAACAATGTTTTCTAACAATAACTTACTTGAAAACACCATTAATTTCGCTTGAACTCATTTTATTGACCGTTTAAGGATGAAATTAAACTTGTTGCTATATTTGACGGCATTCGTTGCTTTTTATGTCATTAAAAGTGTGATAAACTGCACAGAGCCGCAGCCTAGCAACGCGAATCATTCTATCATCGTGATATGTCGCCAGAAAATCTCTTGCTAACTGCAGTTCCAGAGAGAGAACAGATGCTACTCTGGTGAGAGCCTGGTGCAGACGTTACACACGATGCATCACGGCTTTGTTAAAAAATAAGACTGGAAACAATGCAAAGAATGGTCTCTACCAGAAGAACTGGCAAACTGTTGAAACACCTGTTAGAATTATGGCGAGAAGTTAAAGTGTCAATAAAAAACGTGAAAGACGGACTTTTGTGCAACATATAACACTTTGGTGCTGCAGCTGTTTTCAAGAAGTGACAAATGTAAGATTCAAGGAGGCTGTTGAACACAATATACTCGTAGTAGCTTGTCAAAATTTCATTACCTCGTTATGAAAAACCAAACAATTTTAATGTAATGTCGTCAAAGCGACTATTAGAAGGAAACAAATGTCAAAGAGAACTGGTAATTGCCGAAGAATTAGTTATATATTTAAGAAGATTAAATGGGCACGGTTGGAAATGACAAGAAAGATATCAAGAAGTGACATTTTTTGTTAAAAATGAGTTCAAAATTGTCTGAAAATGCAACGAAAAAGGTGAAGGAGGACATGGAAGTGGAAATGAAAACACCTGGTCATGTGCTGTGTCTTGAAGCGAATGATTTCGATGAATGGCAACTGAATAAGTAGGAACATTGCGTAGATAGCGAGCTCAAGGATGCAGATCAAGTGATTGTTGCTTGAATTTATTCTTAATCAGTCCATCCTGAAATCAATGTTCTAGGCTTCTACGTGTATGGTTCTATATTGTAAAGGGAACGATTTCGAAATAAAAAAGATAGACTTTAAAATCTCCACTCCTGCAGAACTCCAAGGACGAATCAAATAATTTATTGCACATTTTGATGCACACTTGAAGTTGACTTTGAAGGGATAAGAAGCTGCGAAAAATAAATATCCGGTATAAGTGTTCTCCTATAAAGTTGAGAAACGTGTATTTTGGAGAATGTGCGACAACTTGGCGTAAAGGTCTTTTGGATTGAGAATATGGTCATTCCGATCCAAGTATTGCTCAATAAAAATCGCTTTCAAGCCCATTCGGATTCGGTCTTCCATAGCTTCTTCTGGACCTCCCGGAGGTAACGTACCCTCTTTGCGGAAGCCTGTTATGAGGCGTCCAGTCAACGAAAAACCATCTACAACGAATCCAGCACCCTCTTAGAGTCGCCCCGTTTATAGTTTCAATGGTCGTCTGAAGGCTCCCCGTCCTCCAGTCAATTGAAAATGGTTGAAATAACTCGATTTGCTTTGGTCAACTTGCGCACCCACAAAGTGGGAATTTCAAGATGGGACAGGCGCTATGGACCTTATTTGGAAAGAGCGTGGCAAGAATGAATGGCGTAACCAATTTCTTTTGCATAATTGTAACCCTATTAGTCTATCTCGTGATGAGGGAAGTTTTCACAATGAATCAAAACGACCTATTGGGTATTGTATCGCATCTCCTCTGGCGGTTTCGCTTCATTGGGTCGGGCTAGAAACAGCAGAGAAAGTTCTTATCGCGTATGACCCAGGGAGTGCACGCTGTAAGAGGAGTTATCGCTAAAAGCCTTGCGTTATAAATACTTCCAAAAAATGCATTCGCTATCAAGAGAAGCAAACATAGGCATGGAAATCTGCTAACTAAACAGGAAGACATTTCATTCTTATATTGAATGATTTACGTTGACGATTACTTCGCAGGATCAACACAAAAACGTTCATGAAATCCAGAGCCTCTATTTTTATCTACAACTGTTTCATATCTAAACTTTGCGATTCTGTTTATGAGGCTCTACCGACTCCATGAAGAAGGAACATTAGCGGCAGTTTCAAGGACGTGCTTTCGAAAGTAACGAATTGCTTCGTGAATTGGTGGCGGTACGTCTATAGTTCGAAGCTCATAATTTATGGACATTCTCAGATGACAGCCTAGGTCAAGAAAATATTTGTTCTTGCGACAATCGGCGAACGTGTTGCATCTTCAAGCGACGACTAGACACTCATATGCGAGTTTGGAACGCACAGAGAGTCTTTCTTACAAATATGAGTTAAACAAAGAGTGTAGAGCTGTACTAGAAGGTAATGAGATGTATTAAGCTTAGATTCATGGGATTAAAAGATCGCTCAAGGCCTATGTAGGCGTTATTAAGTTGCTTGGTCAAGTTAAATCCCTGCTACCGGCTGTTGCTCTAGCGTCTTCAGTAATACAACTCAACTCTTCAATATACTTAGCATTTTAGGTTTTGAGCTTCAAAGGATTTCACTCTAAAAAGCGTATTTTTTGTGTGGCTTACATTGTGCTGTGTCTTTATTAGTTTTCCCTGAAAGTCCCTTTTTACAAATTTCTTGCTTCAAAAGATTCGCGGCGCACCAAGCATTATTTTGGCTGTTCCGGCAAAGTTTTCAATATTTTCAATATAAGTTTTCAAGCATCGTTACAATATTGAATGCATGTGATCAAAATATACGAAATGATAGGTAAATCTCAATTTCACCGTGGGATAAAAGGACAAAATTTATAAGAATGTGGAAAGGAATGTATAGACTATAAGAATGTAAATAGTCTGCACACTGATAAAGGAATCTAATATCCAGATTTTATCGCCTTCCCAAGTTCACTGAACCCAAATCGGCATACAAATCCGAAAAAAAAATTTCGAAGGACCTTTCGAAAATTCCTGTGCAAAAAATCTTTTCCGTTATTAGCTCGATCGTTTTAGAATGCAAGAATTGGACCTTCCTAAAAAGATTGACAAAAGGGCCGTTTGATTCATGATTTTGCTTGCTCGAATAATTAACCATTACACTGATGCCGTGGGTTTCATTTTAAAAACTGAAATTGCTTATAAAAACATTATTAGCAAATGTCGTCAGAGAATGGGATTTCAATTTTGGAGGCAAGGAAATTGGAAGCTAGCTCACATAAAAAACAGTTCTTGACAATAGAATTGAAAATGAGAGGGAGAACATTTCAGATTTAAGTCAATTAGTAACGTTGTTTCTGCAGAATTTTTGTAATGGGTGTCATGATTGTCGACTCGCGTCAGTGTCATATAATCGTGCTTTTCAATTGCACTGTTGTGGACTACGCTCATCTGGGCGAAGTGTTGAATTGACAAGTTCTGTCGTTTGAAAGCGAAAGCTAAACATGGACTTGCCCTTGAATGATGGTATGCTTGTTGCCACGGCACCATCCAAATGATCCACGTGCAAATAGGAAATCCACTTATGCATTCGTAGGAACGTGAGTGAAGCAAATGACTCACAAGATAGTGGAATGATGGGCAGTTTCAGTGGGACCCTCAGATTACGTCAGATAGTTAAACAAGAGCCCAGGCCCCTACGTTCAGCAGTCAAAGCCTGTCGTATAGGCAAATGTACATCTGTGTACACGTGAATATGGAGCTTACAATCAAGTCAGTTACAATGATTGCAATCATTTACAGATTAAACGGTATATGATCACTGACTCACTTAAGCAATGCTCCGAATGCGATTCTGTCCAATCATATGTGCATCATCTTCACGTGGAAGGGGACACCCCATTGCACTTACTTTTTGCAACCACAGAAAGGTAAACGTAACGAACAAGGCAATAGCCGAGAGGCTGTATGTAATCAAGGACACTGAGCCTCGATTGCATTACCACTGGGATTCCCAGCTTCGTTTTCAAACCAAAGCCAAGAAAATTGATTCCACTTTGATACTTTCCTTGATCTCAACCTCGCACTTCTGGTAGTGAAAATTTAATGGCGATAAACCGGCTCAATTTATGAATTAGTAATGATTTCCTGAATGCAGCTCGATTTCTAACATCATTTCACTCTGTTTTCAGTTATTGTGGCCGTCTCCCTTTGCAATACAGAAGGTACGTGCACCCAGATATGATTGAATTAAATTCTTTTTTTCCTATCGTAATCACAGATTGTCTTGGCATCCCGTCATCTGCTTTTAGATTTTTAACATGGGAGTGTGTTTATTTACTATACAGCTTTAACTCACTCTGCCCCTTACTCCATTTACGTCACTCATTAGCATCGCTCGTAATCATTCTCTCTTCTTCGAAAGCTTCAAGCATGTGCAAAAGAACCTTGACAAAACGCCTCTTGAGGATGATTGGGGTGGACCCCCACAAAACCCCCTGTTTGATCAATACCAGGCGAGGCAAGTACTTACCCAAGTATATTTAAACATATTCATATTTAAACTAGAGCTGGCGAAATTTGCTTTCACTCGATTCTATAAATCGCTAACCACTTAGCCTGTTAATCCTGGGGTGTCAACTGATTGGCATCCAACACGTGGCAGAAATATTCCTAGACCAAAAATATAGCTGTATACATTACTGTTAAGAAAACAACAATTTTAAGCCAAATCAAATCAATTTGTGGTGTCATGGATATATCCAAGCTTATAACACCCACATCCTTCCTTATTAGAATCAGATGCCAGGAAAGCGTTAACACTATTCTTCTTTATGAAAAACTATCGAAAAAGCAGCCTTTGAGTTCAACTGTGGTATACATGAATTACTTAAGATTTAAAATATTTTGCAGAGATGGCTCGCTTCATTGATACAGCAATAGACGACATTAGGGAAAGGGGTGAGTAATCATGTTATCGCGTTTTCAACTTTAGCCAAAACAAGGCAGAAGATTTAAAGCGACATGTAATGATCTGACCTGTGACAACCTTGAAGCAAACTGTAATGATTTCTTCTTATTCAAGCTTTCATGGAAGATCAAGAAATCAACATTGATAAGGAGTGGCCATGTAAGTTACATAATATTGACTTGCATATCAAAGAATGTTTAATGCCGTTTTACGTTGTAGCTGAAACTTGATAATTCTTTAGCTAAATTTATTTTACCGTAACGATAGATTTCGACGTCCTTTGCTAAAGGCCTAAGTCCTTGCTGTATCAAACACCCATTATCCGTTAGCGAACAGCCGATGGTCATTACCAAAGGATAAATATTTTATAGAGACAGTTACCCCCGTCTTAGATGCCCTGTGATAAAGCCAGCATTACTTCCCACTGGCTAAAAGCTTTTTGAGACGGCTTGTTGAGCAGCCTAAAGAAGCTAATGTCCCAAGCAGGCATATATCTACCCATACTTTGTACTGGACGCGTTCTATTCCAGGCTTGTTAAGGACATAATCCGTAAGTGGAATTAAGTGACCTTTGACCTCTTGAGGGCGTGAGGTCAATTCATTTAAATGTAGCATAACGAGCAAATTCTGTACTGAGCAATAGACGTGACTGAGCTAAACTTTCTGCTTTTTTGCAGTGGCTAAAAGAGGGTTTGGGCCGTACGACGGACAGTACTGTTGCAGCCCCACCTGTGACCGCTACATGGGACACATGGGAGTGAAGCCCAAATTCGTAAGCTGCTAAAGATTGTCGGACACTCATCAACAAAACTTTAAATGTAGTTCAATAGATAAACCTATGCTCGTGAAGTTGTCATAATGTTGATATCATGCTATTAAATATAATTTTCAAAAAAGGATACAGCAGCGTGATAGAATACAGAATTTTTGTCACGTTCTCTGAAAATTTAAAAAACTGCCTAGCAATGCTCTTGTTGCCAGGCCCTAAGTAAGAAGTGGGGCAACTTGAAAGCCAATGGCTCTGTATTCTTGTTGTTAGAGAATGGAGTTGTGTAGCAATAAGAGCGAGTGTGAGTTCTTTATGATATTACCAAATGTAGAAACAGTTGTGAATGTAAAATAGCTATGACTAGATTTATTGATTAAGAGGTTGCTTCCTTTGCTCTCATTCCGCATCCATTACACGGTGCAAACATTAGTCTGGCGTCCTAGGGGCTTTATGGTACTAGTCATCGAAAATGAACGTCGAAATTGTGAACATCAACTTCGTAAATCGCTTTGCAAACTACTTTTTTTATTTTTCGATATCCACGTATCATAGCAAATTGTCAAGATTTTGCTAATTTTGGCCGTTGCTCCAAACACGTGAAAGAAAGAACTAAAAGTTCAAGCATAAAAATGCACCAGAAGCATCTTGAGCCTGATGATTGAAAGAACATTAAAAATGAAACATCAAGATTAATATCTCCAATCAAAACAGTGCTGAGAACCAAGCGTCAAAGAACTGTATTCATCCAACATAAAGCTCATCTTCCATATCGACTCCTTACTCTCCCATTTGCCTTCACGGCCACAGAACTCCAAATCGAAACATCTAGTTCTCATAACACCATTGAAAACTGTCTCCTTAAAGACCATCCCCAGAAGTATAGTTCACAAAGCCCGGATTCCTAAAAGCAGAATTCACTAAATTTACTAAATTTACTAAACCGGGTACCTAATCAAACATTGACATGTCTGTGGACTCCTGTGAAAGAAAATCTCCTAAGCCGCCCTCGCCAACATAAACACAAGACTGGTTTTAGGGGCAAGAGAAGATAAACGAGCTTAGAAATAAGTAATCAACATCGCCATGATAACAATGTATGCTTTGATAACAGCGCTGAAAAGGAATCACATGGCAAGCTTTTAGGGGTGTGGGGTTTATTTTTGCGGCCGAGCGAAGTAAAGAACTGAGTCTTTTGGTTTTGGTGGACAGTACTTTGGAAGTTTTCGGCTTCCATGTGTAAAGTGATCTAAAGCATGGAATTACACTTTCCGCATACGGACAGGAAATCTAATGCAGTCGTGGATTTACTATTTTCCAGTTCATTTATGGATTTACAATTAGACCTTTTTTGAAAAACTTGCGTTTTCATTGCTTTTGTCTGTAGATTGGGATTACGGCAATAAACCAAGAATTTCTCTGGTGCTAAGCAAAGCGGTATTGTCAATTTTTTTGGTTGCAGAAAAGCCCAAATATTTGAGGTATTGAAGGGTATCAACAGCTAAAAATAGCTTAATTGCAAATTGGAATGCAAATTTCATGTTTGCTGGACATTCGGCCTCTTTTATAACTTACATTGGTGATGCCAAGTTAGGCAGCTAAAAAGTTAGATCGTGTAATCGGGAAACTGCAGTTAATACTGCCGGAATATCACATCCAAAGTCACTAAACTTTACTGTAGTTCTTGTGTCCTAGAAAGAACAACTTTACAGGGCCTTGTGTAATGACAGGTTTCTGCTATTCGTACTTATAGAATTTAATGATATTTATAAACATTTAATGATATTTAGTTTTAGGGTTTAGTTTTGTTGTAAAATACAGCCTGCACACAGCACCTGTATGATCATAACTCGAAGCAACCATTAAGAATTTACTTCCAGTTCTGCCCTACGTAAATGGCAATCGTCACTTATCAAATAGAAAAGGCAGGCGTTTTGTCCTTATTTATAATGTAACAGTGTCATATCAATAAATCTAGAGGCCGCAAGACAGAAACGTTTGTCACTAAAATCAACTTTTGTCATCAATATATGAAATGATGCAAGAAAAGGTTATCATTTAGGAGTCATTTAAAGAAAGCAGTTTTCATAAAAACTCAATTTGCACCTAGCTGCAGCAGCCGTGAAACGAATTCGAAAATAATGCGACACTATACTTTACCGATTAGGGCAGAAAACGAGTTAAAGGAGAAGAAGGATATACACGTACTGACTACTTGTAGGCAAAACGTCTAGAATAAGAATTATTTATTTAGCAGGGTAGTTGCAAAGTACGGTTAGAGACGATGTTTCGATTTTCAGAATTGACGCCAGTAGACAGGTATAAACCCCAAAAGCCGAAAAATTATCTGCATGTCTTGCGGAAGAAAACATGACGCTGAGAGATACGTAAGCCTCTTAGGCTGCGTTTGCGCGGACAAATCAGACTTCTCATGCCCTAAATCACAGGTCTGGAAGAGTCATTAAAAAGAAGAGAAATAGCAAGGGTAACAAATGATAAGTAGAGTGTTTAGCGCTACAGCTGTAAGAAAATTCCATTTTTTATTTTTCTGCCATCATCTCTAGAACAATCCTCTTAAATATTATTCTAAGAATCATATTATTCTTAAATATTACTCTCAAGGCCTTATTAAATAACCTGCGTTTACAGCATGTAACTAATTTAATTTGGCTTTTCAAGACTTCCTCCTTTTGCTGCACATCCGTCACAGTTGAATACTTCTCCCTTCGAAAAGAACATCTGAGACTCCAAGCTTGGTTAACCCTGCAAATTTGATTTTCTTATAGCAGTTCCGTTATTTCTCACAAAAAAGAAAAAGTCTTGAAAGCTGGTTTTACACGAGGAACGTACTGTAAGACAGTGCAATCAGATGTAACAAGATCCAAATTGTAATCAGTTACGCTTCGATCTCTGTTGTAAAAGGCCTTAGCTGTTAGAGGCTCTTAAAGTAGTAATTCTTGAGGAATGCCGAGAAACTTAATGAATTATGAGAGAAAAAACTTATCAAAACGAGAACACCTAAATGTGAATAAAGATCTCTGGCTTTCAAAAACAACCTTGTCAGTCGAATCTAATGACAGAAGGCGGATAAGTGGGTCAATATTCGCAGTGGCTCCTGCTCCGATACTTCGCTGTTCTTTTGCGAGCATAATTAGGCGACAAAAGATTTAGATAAAAATTGTCAGACAGTGTCTCTATCTTATCTCAGCAAAAAACGTGCAATTCAAGTAATCAGCCCCAAATGCTTTCACTGGAAGACAAGACTCATTAGGCGATCGGGCGAAACAAGTGCACGCATAGTCAGAAAATCCGTGGCATTTACACTTAGAAATTGTTTATCAACGAATCGCTGGAAATTACAAACGGTAATACAGTTAAACTCTCTCTTGTTTTGTAAACTGGTCAGAAATTCAGGGTTTAAGGCCATTTCTGCATTAAATGGAAATCCGCATTGAGCTGGACAGGTGAGGACGCCGAAGAAGAGTTAAGGATCGGTCAGCTTGTTTCTCTTTAAGATCTCACAGCAGAGCTAGTTGAATAAAAAACCACGACAAACGGTGTTATCGCATAGCTGAAGTAGATATCCCCACACCAATCCACCGTGAAAATATTCCACCTCGCAAACCACACGATATATTCCTTGGAAGGTGCTGAAGTCGATTGCTAATCCCAGCCGATTCTGCTCATGAACAAGCAAATAACAGGCGTTGAGTCATCATTCTCCACTTGCAGTGCCAATCACCAGGCTTCGGCAATTTGCATCCAAACGTCTTGCCAAGGTGTGACAGCAACTGTCTGCGGTACAGGAGACAATAACCGCAAGGCTAAACGAAACGACAAAGTAACGCAGCCATAAAACTTTCTTACGACGTCTAGGCTGCATAAGTTTAATCTCTATCACTTCCCTAGACGACGAATCGTTAAATTATTTCACGTTTCGATCTTCGTGTTTTTAATAGCTTTAAAATTTTGAGTTGTTTTAATGCCAAATATTTCGCTACAAAAGTTAGCGGATTTTCGCAGAATTTCTCGCTGCGCAATTTGGTGTAACTACATATGTAACAGCGACTATTATCTCAGATAAAGAAAGCTTGGAAAAATACTGGCAGATAAATCCCGATAAATCAATGTGCATATTGACTGTTAGATACCGTTGCAAAAGAAAAGATGACGCAATAGAATGATGACGCAATAGAATGCAGACGCAAAAGAATGCTGACGTAATAGAATTTTGATGCAGTAGATTGTTGATGCAAGAGAATGTTGAGACACTAGAGAGTTGACGCAATAGAATTTTGAAGATATAGAATGTTGACGCGAAAGAATGTTGATGGAATAGAATGCTGACGCAATAGAATGTTAACACAATAGAATTTCGAAGAAATAGAGCGTTGATGCAAAAGAATTTCGAAGAAATAGAATGTTGATGCGAAAGGATGTTTATGCAACAGAATGCTGACGCAATAGAATGTTGACGCAATAGAATGTTGACGCAATAGAATGTTGACGCAATAGAATTTCAAAGAAATAGAATGTTGATGCAATAAGATTTTGAAGCAATAGGATGTTGACGCGAAAGAATGTTGACGCAATAGAGTGCTGACGCAACAAAGGACTGCGTCGCAGAATCACCTTGTTACAAACATGCCTATCATTTCAGGCTCACGCTGTTAAGTCGCTTCTTTGTCAATGTATCAACCTAATGAAGATATATTAATCCAAGGAAAAATATGCTCTGTATATACATCATATTTATTCAAAATTAAGTCACAAATTACTTCAGCAACAGATGTGAATTAATTGGTAACGGCCCACCCTTGCGCAAAAATCTTTACTGAGATGATATGGAAACAGATGGTACTAGGTGTAATCTTCTAGATCAATGAACGGCTATGCATCCAGCGAAACCACCAAGCCCTCTGTTTATTGAGTGATCACTGTTTAAAAGTCGAGTGTCTGAGAACAAAAGATGTTAAACAGTGTGCAGTGCCTCTGTTATTTGTTGCCTTCAGCTCATATTGAACAGAAAGTGTTGACCTGTCTTGTCTTGTCCTTTGTTTCCTGTCCTTTCCTGTTCTGTCCTGTGTTGTCCTGTTCTGTCCTGTGTTGTCCTGTCCTGTCTTTTCTTGTCCCGTCACATCCCACCCTGCTTCGCTATTTCCTGTCCTATCCTGTATTTTTTGTCCTGTCTTGTCCTGTCCTGTCCTGTCTTGTCCTGTCTTTTTCTGTCCTGTCTTGTCCTACCCAGTTCCCGTCACGTCCAACCCCGCTCCACCCTTTCTTGCCTTGTCATGACCTGTCATGAACTGTCATGTCCCATTCTGTCCTGTCCGGCCCTGTACTGTCTTGTCTTATCAAAAGATAAAGCTCTTAGGGGTTGGAGTAAAAAAGTTGGGTTGAGGAGATCGTCATGACAAATCTTTCAATGAAGAAACGGCTAAATGTCGATGGCCATGTCTATCTTGTCTTAATCATAATATTCCAGTCAAGCAACATCGCTTTTTTTACTTGACTAACGCTAGCGTAGCGCTGCTTTCAGTTTAGGCCAAATTGAATGATCAATTCAGTCTGAAGATATTGGCAACTGCTGTTTCTAAGGTTCACTGTGGAACAAGACAGCAACCCACTTGTTGCGATTACTAAAGGCCAAGAACAACCCAACTTGATCAGCCTAACAAACTCAATGTCAGACTAGAATTCGTCAGAATTTAGAAATTACACAATTACTATTGCATAAGATTTTCGTTTTTGGTAAGATGCAAAACAAAATGAAAGCCCTCACAAAACTTGGATGTTGATTGGAGTAGAACTAATTAGCGCAGGAATCTGTGGCAATAGAAAAATTCGAATGGAGTGTCTAGTGAAGAACTATTTGCAAATCTCTTTCATCAAAACAGCCAGAAATGTGATGAAGACAAAACACTTGAGTGAGATGAACGCCAATGCTTCGTTTGCTGAATACTTTTGAAGGCAACAGGGAATCAATTGAAAATTTATAAAAAATTCGATCAGCATTAGGAATACTCAGCACGAGGAATGCACTGTGACAAAAAGTCATAACTTGAAAACAGTATTAAGGGTCAGAGCTGCATATTTCTTGTCGCTCAACACTGCAGCTCACAGATAAATGCCAATCAGCTAATGCTAATGACAGCTCGCGAGATGGCTTCGAGACAACTACAAGGTCAAAATATCAAGCTCGATTATAGCTAAACAACTGTTATCGCAGACGGACGGCTCTTGAGGAAATTTCACACAAAACCAGTTCCATCTGCTGAATTCTCGCTGTTAGCATAAATTTTGAAGCTACGATAAAGGATTGAAGGGTATTTACTCCACTAAGACTCTCAAAACATATTTTCGGAGCCTTTCAAGTGGAAATCAAGGTAGACTTCCAGCAGATTATCATTCTGGAACTGCAGTATTACTTGAACATTCTCCATTGGGTGCTCTAGAAACAAAATAAGACTTTAAATCATCTGCGTGAAATGCAAAAGACGCAGCTCAAAATTCTTCTTAATATCTTCCGCACATTCTTCCGTAAGTCTACCTAACATCTTCTTCAAACACTTCGCCACCCCTTCATTGCATCTTCCTTTCATTTTCCTTACATTCTTCGTTACGTCTATCTAACATCTTCTTCAAACACTTGGCCACCCTCCATTGCATCTTTCTTTCATATTCCTTACATTCTTCCTTATAACTTTCCTTTTCATACTTTTCTATACATACAAAGAAGACCGAGAAAGAAGATAGGCAAAGAATAAGATTGCATTGTAGCAGCAACTTGCTTCCCAAATTCTTCACGCAAAAAGTGGCAATCGGTAGATTGGCCTTTGAAAGAAACATCGAGCAAGGTGCTGCTGATATAGTTCGAAAAAAGAAAGGTTTTTAACACGGACATCTGATATGATGAGAAACAAGTGGACTGGACTTGCAGCGATTGGGTCAAAGAAGCGAACATTTCAGTGAACAGCCGGATAACCATCTTGAAGCAGAAATTGACTTCAATAGGAATGTGGGAGCAAACTGGTGGAGAGGAATTAACAGAGAATGCTTGGTATGATTATGAATGAGGGACACGTCTCAACATTCTGCCGTGTTGCAATCGTTGATACACGACTATTGTTGCACACACAAAGACATTATGCCGATAACATTAACATTGTGCCGCACAATTGAGTGGGTGGATGTGTCAAACAGGCCTCGCAAGCTGTTACTAATAGAAAGAAGAAAGGCAGCAAAATATATCAAAGAAATAAAATAATAAAGAAATGATGAAAAGAACTGGGGAGAGGCTGCGAATTAAATCTGATATCCGGCCGCTTTTCTATAAGGAAGATACAAAACATTCTATATTAAGGATCATAGAGAGTGCGGAAAAATAACCGACCCGAGCGGGACTCGAACTCACGACCCTTGATGACCCACGACACGAACTCAAGGGTCGGTTGTTCTTCCGCACTCTCTATGATCCTTCGTAAGAAATCCTGTTGCCTTGACCTTTATTCTATATTAAACATAGGAGAAGGCCAGACTCAAGGAGAATCGGAAGAGCAATTACCGATGAGAGCAAAGTTTGAACGTAAAATATAAGCAGGAGGTTAGAAAGGATACTCCAAAAATAATTATCAAATCTTCAATTTTTCTGGATGTAAAAAATACATTTACAACTGTTTTAAAACCATCTTGAAATACAAAAGTCTCAAACGAAAATAAAAAGCCAGTCGGATAAAAAAGTCGCTAAAACAAATACTTTCTGCAATTCTTTGCTCCACATGCGCAAAGGAACTTCTTCAAGGATGTCGATTTGTTCCTGAATTTGCTTGGAGTCATGGGACTGTTTGCAGGGTCATCCCCCGTTGATGATTGGTAGTCAAACGTGAGCTCCTCGCCGACGGGGATGTCCCTTGTTGCGAAGAAAGCTAATCTCGGTAGTCGAGCGTCGATGCAGTCCACATACACCCCGTACACCCTGAGATTCGGGTCGCACTGCAACGAGATACAAAAACAGGCCTCAACAACAACAACAACAGCCAACTGTAGATAGCATCTATCTGTCAGCTCTTGGTTTTTTTCGACGTCTGCATACTCTAAGGAGTGTCGGACGAAAAAAGTACTTTAAGTATGCAAAAACCGCTTTTTTAGCCATTGCGAAAGGGCGTCTATTAGCGTGCGTTAACTAGAAAAGGGCGCTAAAATAGGGCGAAAATTAAAAGTGAGTGCATACTAGAGTGCGTTAATTAGGACAGGGTTTATGTTCAAAACCGTTCTTTAGAAACAGGCGACAATTGGGAGCATGTACTAAAATCATTTCATCTGTTTTCATAAGTGGAAGAAGGACCTGTTTAGACATGACGAAACTTTAGTAGGAGAAAAGGGGTTTACGTCATAATGATGCGCAGGTGTTGTCTAATTGGCACCAGCCAGTTGGAAAAAAAACCTTGCGCATAAATACCCAGGCGCATTACATGAATATCCAAATAGGGCCATCAACTTCCAAAATTCACTATGAAGGTTATATTGATGACCCCATATGCCAGAAACACCAGGCTAACTGTATTAGCGTGAAATGGAGGCTTTTACTGAAGAATTATATATGCTAGTAAACATCCCTATAGAAAGTTCCTTACAGAACAACTTATGAAAAGAACTGCGCAGAGGCTCAAGGACAACACAAGAATTGAGAAAACCAACTGTAAGAGCACTTACTGAGTGATTGATGAAATGCGAGACGTTGCCATAGTGACAAGCATCGATTGTGTACAAGGCTTCGCTAGTTTCCAGGTCCAAGTCAAATAGATATGTCTGCTGCGCAGCGTCATAGATTTTGCCTCTGCGCTCGGCTTCTTCGCTCGTGATTATTTCGCCAACGTATTCCAAAACGAATTGGTTTTTCCTGATCGAATCTAAAGTCTTCACGCCCCAGCCTCGTCCATCCGGAGTTCTGAAAATTTTCACCTACATTGACAGTGGAATTCATCAGCCATGATGGGTGAACATCCCGATTATTTAATACACCTTTGTGTGATCTAGTCGTATTATTTTCAGTTAACTGTACTTGTAATTGCAAGGAGAAAGTTGCAACTGGCTGATAGGAACAGGACATGATAACTAACCCTCAGTCTCTCTACCAACCGGGGAACTGGGCCTATTCTTCTGGGTCAAGAATGCTTAATTGCAAAACAAAGATTGATGCTAAAGGGCAATTGTTGCTGACTGAGAAAGCCATATCGTGTGCCACGTGCCACCCAGGCTGCTGTCTCGTGTTATTCTGCGCAACGGAAATAACACGCGTGCTGCTTACACGCGCAGTGCCATTTCGAACCCGAACAACAGAATAAGCAATTCAGACTGCGGCCAATAATGACGAACTATGGGGTGTGCAAACTACTCGAGGCTACTCCAAACATTAATGGGCAATTTGGCTACTTCGAACTTATTGCGCAACCACTTGTCCCAAAAAGCGCTTATTGCGCAATCAGTTGTGCCAACAAGCGCTTATTGCACAACTAGTTGAAAAAACAAGCATTTATTGCGTTATCAGTAGTGCCAACAAGCGCTTATTGCACAATCAGTTGTGCTAATAAACGCTTATTGCGCAATCAGATGTCCAAACAAACAGGTATGGTATGGCGATGCGCTGAAATCGAAAACTTCCCCACGTGTTTTTTCGTTACGTCATTAGAACTTTAAATTTACATAGAGAATCAATAAAGCGGATACTCGTTCATCTGGCATTTTTACGCATCCAGAAACCCAGAAACAGACCGAACGCTTGGCAAAAATGATATCTATGTGCGAATCTTTGTGACATAAGAGGAGCCTGATGCAGTTTTTAGCCCTTTGATACGATGAATCGACGAGCACTATTCTATTTTGACTATTCTTTCAACGAGCCGAAGAATCCAAAGGAAAAAACCATGTTTAACTAGGTGCCTTGCTTTAACGTGGAGATTACTCAAAACACCAAAGCCAACCGACTGTCACTCAATCATTCTAAACATCCAGCACTGCTGTATAACAACGATTGGCTGCAAAAAACGTCGCGAAAAAACGTCGACACCTGAGCCAAACACAGGCGAATTCTATTTCGTCTCCGCAAACAAACGCAGCCATTGGCTATTAGAAATAGCTGTTTGCTTGATGTTCGTGGGAATCTGCTGATTCATCCTACTTGTTTTTGCTAAACAGCACGCCAAAGCCTAATTTCGCAAAATCAATAACGACCAAATCATCTGCAGTCTAATGATTCCACTGGGCGGCACGCGCTCCTTTTGAAATCTCGAACGATGAACTTAGCACTGGAAACTGCACTCTGTATTAATCCCAATAACAGCTGGCATTTAACTTCAACAAGGCGAATTCGTACATACCTTGACAGTTCGTCCTTGCTGGACCACTCTGTTTGGGCATGCATTAGAACACTTGCACGTCTTCCTGCACTCAAACACAGGGAAACCAGGCTCAATGAGGATTCTCTTCGCTCTGTCATAAGCAAATATGCTTCCATCAGTGGACGCACATGCACACCCCTGAAGACAATAGAACAAACGGACATTAATGCTAGAGCCATTTTCTAGAGATATTGCAGATTTTTAAACAAAGTGAAGACCAACAGATAAACAACGGATTGGGTATTCCATTATAGGCCAGAATATTTTCTAGGGTCTAGAAAGTTGACAGTCACCACACCTACAAGGCCTCTGCAAGAAGAGTCAGTGGAAACTAAAGATTTCAGACCACTCTTTCCGTACACTGCTCCTCGGAGCAAAAACTTTAAAACTTTGACTCGCCAATAAGAAGTTGTGAACATCTCTAGACCATGTGTTTAAATCGTTCCATATATACCATGCTCCTGCCATAACCAGATACTTGGCATAGTTTCTTGTCTGTAAGCAAAATATGCCCTTCAACCCAACCCTTTATGGAATACTTTCAAAATTCTTTAGCAAACATGCAAATGTGTGTAAAAAGGGGCTGACTCAGACATTCATGTAACATTGTAATATAAACGGCCTCAAATCAAATTAAACACGTCAAAAAAACAAATTTCAAAGCTGATCGAGACATTTTCGTAGGATAAACAGTCGTGGCTCTGAAACGGTAGCCCGATGATTTTGAAATTAGAACCACCCCATTGTGCGTACTACAAGGGCATATCATAGACTACACCAACAGCCTTCAAAACGCATGTAGCTTATTTTCATGTGAACAGAATAGTATTCCACGTCATTTGTCAAACAATTACGGCTTCTGATGGTTTCTAGAGATCCCTTCACTTCAATTAGTCTTTAAGAAAATTTACAAAATGGCAAACTATGTTGACGATATTTTCAATGAAAAGGGAGCTATGTTGATGACTCTATTAGGACGTTTACCATTGTGTTCACATACTAGGGGCAAGAAGTTAGAATTACGATCAGGTGAAGGTCAAGAGGTAGCCTAAGATGAATTTTCAAGGTAATTTACTTCTGAAAAGAAAGAGACTTCATCGTAATGTCTAACATTACTGACAGTAAAGTGGAGACATTAATTTGTTGTGAAATGTAGAGAACGAAGCAGTGAAGGGTGGGCGAATAAAATGAAACTAAGATAGGACGAGGCATCACAGTGACTACATGAATAAAGGATTCAGTTGGATAAATGATACAGTAACACAAGTAGAAGTAATAGAAGAAATATGCATCTAAGGCATTTCTGGATTTTTAGCAGAGAATTGGTAAACAATGGGACAAGGAGCGAGAAAAAAGGATGATACAAAGAAATAGCCTACTACAAAGAAATTGCAAACAAATAGCAAGCAAATTGAAAAAACAGCAAACAAACACTAAAAGAGAATTATACAAAGGAGAATCAAAGACATTGAAGGAAGAAAGAAAAAATGGTAAATAGAGGGCCAAAGGATTAATATAAAGAAATTTCACCACGTTTGGGCTGGAAAAGAGTGCAGATCCTTTTTCTAGAGACAAGAACTCCTTCCTGTTGAAGATAGCAAAGTTATCACTAAGGGCCTTGGCGAATTATTTGTGTAATTAATCTGATAAAAGTTTTATTGCATGAATCACCCACAAATACTACCATGAAGTTACAGGTGACAGACAATGATAACTTGCAATATCAAAAGATAAATTGACTGACAAACCTATAATTGTAAAAATATTTGCATCTCATAACTCATTTTCATCAAACAACATATTTCTAGAAATCCAGGGCCAGATCCATACTAAAGCTCAAATCATGTTTGATAAGAAATGAATGGCCCATTTGGGGATAAAAACTTTCAATTTTTGGCCTGTACCAAAAAAAACTAGGGCTGGTGGAAAAAATGATTTGAGGTACCATCCTGAATTTACATCTTGAATTTTATCTACTGTTAAGCCAGACCTTTTGAAAATAGTAATATCTACAGAATTTGAATTTTTTTGACATTTCATTTTCAGACATTGTTGAATTTGATGATGTCAAATCAAGTAGAAACGAAAGCCTCTTTTGATTTGTAGAGACGAAAGCCATTATGCATGTTTCTATTTTGTCAAATCATCATAAGAACTTGTCAAATATATAAAAGTTAAAAACCTGAATTTGGTCTTTAAAATGAAGGTAGAGGTTGATTCAGCTGCCAAAGTTATTATATTTGTATCAAAGGGACAAATAAATAGGAAAAGACAGCATTCCAAGCTAGCTTGCCTTTCATTTCTGTCTTTAAAGACTGAAAAACATTCCACAGACTCTCTCTTTTTCTTTAGTCAGCAATAAACAATTCTGTTTATTTATCTTCAATGAACTAAGGCCATACTGATATCCTGTTTCCTTAAAAATGACTGTAAACAGACTGACTGTGGAAGGAACATGGAAAATGTAGAAAATGGCAGTTTGGGTGATGTAGCAGCGTAGGCGAGAAAAAACTCCATTCATGCTCCTCTTGATTTGTCAAATGGAATAGAACACATTCGATTCTTAAAATATCATATTCAACAATTGATGATGGCTTTCAACATTTGATTTCTCCATTTAGATGGTCAGATTCTGTCAAAAATGATAATCAAATTGGACAAAATCTGACTGTGTAAGAGATGCTTTTGAATAGCATTGGTTAGGATTCTAACACAATTAATTTGGGTTGACAACTTATTAGCTTTTCTGATCATTTAATTTGGCTTGGTCAATAGAAAGGCAGTCTTGTTTTGTACCTGGTCAAACAGACAGACGGACAGACAAATAAACCGAACTACTTTGAATAGCAGGAACAAGTTACAGTTGCATGTGGCTTACATTAAACATGGAGCAACATCTAATGCAGAGACAGTTGACAAATGTATCAGCTTCCTTTCCAAACTTTTAAGCCACTTCACAATTCTGAATACTTGTGGTAATATTGCAAAATACATAAAAAATTGATTTGGTAAAAATACAAACGGGAGTGACTTTCATGTACAGCGACTTTTACCAAGATTTATGTGCAACATTTAACACAAACCAGGATTGGTGTGCAACACTCTTAACAAATCTGAATTGGCATGCATTATGCAATGCTTTTCACATAGGATATCCATGATCACTTTTCACACATCAGGATAGTCATTGGCTTCATCAATGTGTTTCCCTTTTGTGCAATACAAAGCTGGTTTGAAAAAGAGTTTTGTCCATCCATAGAGTAATTTGTCCATAAATTTGTCTGCTATTCAGGCCTGCAAATGCTTACTCTTGTTAACGCAACTGCAGGCCTGGTCATTGGAGGCAAGTGATTGCCAAAGCACACTTCTATGCCAACCTTGATCGCCCGAGACAGATGATGCATTACCCACCATGGTGACCACCTTTTAAGCTAACCACCTGACTTGGATTTTCTTGAGCTATTTCCTTTGCAAATTCTATATTTTTCATCTTTATCAATGTATTGATGACTAATTGACGAGCAGATCCTGACTCATTTTATAGACCTACTCTGTTCACAACTTTCCAAGCCTGATTTAGATTGGAGCAAATACAAACTTGCCTTTGGCAAAGAATAGCATATATACAAATTTAAATGCCATTTGTTGTCGAAAGGCATATTTTCCCTTTTTTAAATCTGCTATTCTTGTCCAAATACAACTGTTTTCTCTTTGCTTTTGCTCCAAAGAATTCGCAAACCAGCTTAATGAATTAGAAAAATCACCCATCTACCACCAAGGAGGCTGGTAATCAATTGCCAGTTGGTGCTGGTCAAATTCTTATGGCCCAACCTTTTCCGCTCTATTGAACGATGATTGTAACCTATGTTTACTCTTTCTTCCTTACCAAGCATCATATTTTTTATATAATATTCTATCTATACAATGTTACCAGAGTCTGTTTCACTGATACCAGAAACGTGTGACATTGACAAAACCTTGGTTTTTTCGAAGTATCCATATTTTGCTTGAACTATATTAATACTGGCATTTTGTTGTCTCACTAGTAAACTCTTGAAAAACTTAATTGTACAATTTGTAGCCTAGGGCCTATAGCTGACCATGCACATTAAATCAGCTTCCTCAATCCTTCTTTGTCCTTGCAGTCTGCATATATCAAACAATCCTTGATACTTCTAATCTAGCATATCAATTTGATTACCTTTGATACGTATTCTGTTGACGTTTTAGAGAAATAACTTTCTTCTGCCACTTTTCACACCTATCCAAAGTTAAAAAGCAAAAAATACAAATAGAGAAATCAGAAAATATGACAAATTTATCTACCTTGGGAGTACACCTTTCACATGTGCAGCCAATACAGTAATTCTCGTTAAACATTTCCCCAATGTCAGCAGTTGCAACATTCTCGAGGATATACTCAAAATTTGCTGGAGGCAAACTGTTGTCAACCAAGTTTTCGACCCTGATCACTGGCTCGTTCTTGCTTTTCAGGTTCAATTCCCTCTCCCAAGCCAACAGAATCCCCTCCATTTCGACAGAGTTTGCACAGGTTCTATATGTTCCATTCTGTCTGTTGTTCACTCCCCGAAGATCTAGTTTATAAAGGCCCCTATATTTTTTGGCAAGATCATCTATTGAGTCTAGAGGGATAACAAACTCCTTCAGTCCAAAGGACTCCCCACTTAGGTTCTCCTCATTGGCGCCAGAATTAGAATTCAGGGAAGTGCCTGTTTTCTTTAAACCAAAAATCTGCTTCTTTCGAGCTCTCGTGACTTTGCACTTGTCTGGTCGAGCCTTTGGAGTGCTGGGCATAACTATACTTCGTGCATTTCTGAATAAACATTTACTTCAAGAAAGGTCAGGCTCCCAATTTTCATCTTGCATGAGTACATTCTTTCGGCGGGAAAAGTCATGAGAACGAGGTCATTTTCTCGAAAAGGAGGCTAATAATAATCATTAGAGCTTAGTCATCTAGAGTTTCTTGTTTAAATTCTCTTAACACTGAAGACTTCTAATTATAGGCCAATAGAGTCAAAGCAAAGGAACAATGAATGTAAGATGGCGGCTCGACCTGCCTGTGACATCATACCCATTACTGACAATCATCAGCAGGAGGAAATCATGATCTGTGATATTAGAAGTTTTACACATGCAACTCCATGTCATAGGCTTAGACTCCCCAATTAAGCCAGTGATAGCTTGAAAAGAGTTACTGTTTGGCCATTACAGTTTATTTTGTCTAGTCGTACAATGCCAAAGACAGGTATTAGCAGCAAGCAAGAGTCATTTTCTGTCATTAAACTGCTGTTCTTGATAGATCGTTTCTAAATTTGTAGAGTTGCAACAAAATTTCTTCACATAGCACAGATACTTGCAAGAGTGAGATAGAATGCCTGACGTAGAGTGTCTTTCAAAGGTGAAGGAGAGAAAACCAAAAAAATTTTTTTGTCGAAAGCAGAAGTCGTAGACTCAGCCTGGTGACCTTGAATGAAATGGAAAATGAATTGCAAACTTGATCTCATTTCAACTTGGAATTCACTTTTCAGCATAATGCAAGCTACAATGTTTTCAAGCTGCTTTGAACGAAAATCGTTCCTTCTGCTGGTATCTACATAAGATGTCCTAAAAATGTCATGAGCATGCACTTTATATCATGGTTAATGAATATCTCCCTTTGAAAGAACACAGAAAGTAATACCTAACATAATACCTAAAATGGTACCATATAGCCAACCAAGAATCACTGATGCCTTCTAAAAA
Organism: Nemopilema nomurai; assembly: GCA_003864495.1. Lineage (NCBI taxonomy): Eukaryota > Metazoa > Cnidaria > Scyphozoa > Rhizostomeae > Rhizostomatidae > Nemopilema > Nemopilema nomurai. The sequence goes on along the minus strand of ML133496.1, from coordinate 971,162 downwards.
CTTGATAACTATAGTCAAAATTCCAATGTCCTAGCACTGAGAAGTATTTTGACTTTTCTAAACCGAAGCATAAAGGAAGCCTTCCTTCTTCTTGGCTCTACTGAATACTTTGTGAAAACTGAATACTGCTAGATGTAGAACGTCAAAGAGAATAAAACGTGAATTTAGGATGTTGATTTTCCACTAATATTAATTAAAAACAATTAAATTAAAAAGATGTAGCAAAGAACAACTTCCATGAAAAACTGAAAGGAAGGAAACTCTTTAGCATTTGAAAGAGACTTGAATGAGCTAGTTGCAAAATTGGAAAAAAGTAACGTGAAGAGTAAAATAATCAAATGATTCAAGATGCCACATAAAGCAAACATTCTCGTCTCAAATATGTATTCCAGTTTATGAAGCAGTCACGATCAAGATATTCTTATTTTCAAACTAGAACACTTCATTTTGAAGCTACGTAACTTGAAAAAAATTGAAACTTGTATGACCTTTGAGCAAAGCACCAAAAATTGAAAACACTGAGGATATTGTTTCAACTTGAACAGATTCTCCAAACTTTTTTCAATTATTCCCTGAAGCCAACAAGATCATAAACTCTGCTTCTATTCGAATGCAAGAAATCCACTTAATATATTATCTGACCTGCTTCCTGGACAAAAAAGGTCACACAGGTAATGCAACTTTGGCTTTTTCTTATAAAATGTTTGTGTAGAGATTTAGTACTTGTTCCACGTTGCTAACTTTCTTATATGACACGTAGCAAAAAAGGCTAGGTTTTGGGAGTCTTTGGATATTTCTTTCCACATGTGAGAGGCTACAGCAACATTCATGAATAGCTGAAGATCTTGATTCAGTACTTGAATAGGTTCACTTGAGAGTGTTCATTTTTCTCTTATGATTAGAAAATGTCGTTTCAAAGTTTTTTACTACAAAATGAAATTTACAATTGGAAGAAGACTTGGATGGAAAACAAAGCACAAGATTGGGAAAAAATTAAAAATGCTTAAAGAAGAGATTCGAGGCAACTCCGCAGCAAACAACAAAACAGGTCTAGGCATTTTATGAATAAAAATGACAAGCAATGATCAACATGGTTAAACAGTTTAAATGCTAGGTCACATCCAAAAATAAATATTGCCACCCTTGGATTTTTCATCAAGAAAATTTAATGACTGAGGTGTCTATGTATACGAGGACAAACCCCACAGTGCTGCTTAGAATGAAACTCTGACAAAAAGCATATTTTACTGTACTCCTCTCTTTCTAAAATCAAAACGAATCGACTACAGCCATATTTACACTGGGCAACTCAAAAGGTTAATATTTCCACTTCTCTAAAACTTTTCCATCAAATTTGCTTAAAAGCTGTACTGTAGCTAAAGGAAAACCACGAAAAGTTACCCTAAGATTTCTCGTAATGGATTATTTATAAGAAGAGTAAGGTCCTAAAATTCCATTGAAAATATTTCAATTTGACAAAAAGCATATAATACTGTTTCTCAATGATTGAAGATCAAAAAGCTATTTTGCAAAAACTATTTTAAGCTGATGCTTTGAACCTACCAGACTTTTCTTGCAATACTGACTATATCATTATGCCCATTTTATGTTGACGACATTGTACTTTGCTATATGTTGATGACAAAATCGCCATTCCTTTCAATAAGAGAGCTCAATGCAAACCTGAAATCATTTGAATATTGCTTATTGATTAAAGGTTAACAAAAAACCTGCTCACTCAAAAAGCCAAAAGAAGTCACATAGAAATTGACACTGTGTTGTGAAAAGATGGACTAAAGGAAGGACACAATGTTTCAATTAACACCATATGTAAAATTTAGAAAAGCGTTATACAACTAAAAGTTTAGTAATATGCGAAATACAACTTACACTAAATTACATGTAGTGTACATATGAAAGTAGCATATACTTCTGCTTAAAAGCATAATAAATGTACCTGTTACAAGTTCACCTGTGACCTTTTGGATATCGTTTAGCTGATCATGAGGTATAAACACCCTTTATAAACAAACCTCCCCAATAAAATTTTTAAAATATTTGCATACAGTTAACAATTATTTCGACCTTGCTATTTTTCTCAACTCCAAGTTAAAACTGGGGAATACTCGGACATCAAGAACAACAATATAAATAGGTCAAAGGTCAGTTTTACTTAAATCAACACAATCATTAAGAGCTATTACAACAATATAAATTATCCAACTTGAAATTTTCAAACAATTTGCCTACTAACAGCAAGCTGAATTTAAGTCTGGTCAAACGAATGGCACTTAGGGTGGAGCCAGGTACTCATGCATTGAGTGGTTGATTCGAAGCTTCGACTTTTTTAATTAAAAAAAACAATCAGCAAGAAATAAATTCGTACAAGGCTGCTATATAACACTTTCACTGAATTAGACATAACCTCTTATTGAGGAAATCACACTGATCCCTTCTTGAGAAAAAGGCGGAATTCAACTATCCCAAAGTTAACCTTCAAAGGACAAAGGTCAAAGATCGCTTGTTATATAATAATTGCCACTAGGCAATGGTGAATGGATCCTGTCAAAGTATTGTTAAAAAATGCCAAATGACGGCCAATGGATAAAGGTCAGGTGCTTTTTGTTTTGGCACCTTTTTCGGCGATCAGAGGTCAAATGACACTTCGTTGGACAAAGGGCAAAAGTCACTTTCACAGTCAAATAAAATGTCGCTTCAGCTCAACTGAAGTCTTAAGTGGAAAAATGACTACAGGCCCTGTCCAAGTCTCTTAAAAAACGTTTTGCTTCCTTAACTTTTTGTAGTCTAAGATAATTCCATTGTTTCTGCGAACTAGTTTTAAAAGAAGGAAAGGTCCACTTGCATTTTAGAGGTTGCAAAATTACTAAAGAGGAAGGCGTTGTAGTTGTACGGTAAATTCAAAATCCTTGAAAAACAAAACCCAAAATGCCAGGGCTGATTAGGACTCAATGTGTCAAACATCTTTACATTATAATCAAACCCATTGGAATCCTCTGTCAAGACAGATCAAGGATCAATGATAGTTGGTACAGCAAAATAAATGTGTGCGTATTCGTTAATTATTCTACAGTAGAACAGGAAGGGTTGTATGGCAATTGAAAATGGCAGGAGAATAGCGTGCTTCCAAAGTCAAATGATTAGGATTGTCCATATTGGTGAAGGTGAAGGTTTTACGATTTAGCAAAAAGAATCTTGATTGAAAGCAATCAAGGAACCCTTGGACATTACCAGAAAAATTATTTTGATGAATATCATTCTTAATGCCTCTGAACAAACTACCACTTTCAGTTCGCAATCAACCATGCCTGTACTTAGCATGCTAAAATGGCCAGCTCAGTGGCATCACGATTTTCTTCCCCAAGACAGGTTCAACGCTCTTCCGGCTCGCAAGATACTTTCATAGGCTTCGTCTCGACCCATCATTGCACCAAACATGAAAGGCTATGAGCCAGAAAAAATTTAAGCAACGTTTGTAGAAAATATAACTGCAAACACTAAGGATGAAGAAATTCAAAATATTCACCATGAAGAGGATACGATCAAAAAATCTTCTCAAAGAACAGCCGAGAAATCGAAAATTCGTGGAGGTATGAAAGACCGATAGAGACATTTTACGATAAATCAGTAGTACTCTACTTCCATATCAGAAATCTCTCTTTCTATCATCAACATTTTCTCATCTTATAACTTATTCTAGCACCTGGTCAGCAGCTTCTGGCGCTTACTGCAATTACACTTGGACAAAAACTGGCACACACCCGTTTTGACTTGATAAATTCCGAGCTTTTGATGTACTTTTATAACTTTTTTGAACGTCCTTTCAACGCGACCAACATTGGGCTTAAGTCAAAAAAAACAAACAACACAGAAAATTTCAAGAGAGTGACAGGTAAATTACTAACCTTGTCATTTGTTTTTGTCGTTACTTCAATGGACATTCCACCACCAGGAAGAAAGGAGAACGGCTTGGACTAAAATGCGAAATTTGATTTGAAATTCTAATGTGCAGCGAAAGCATGAACAAAAGACGTTCAAGAAATCAAACACATTCCAGCAGGTCTCACAGCCAACGCACAAGAAAATCACTTGTGTCCATTTGGAAAATAGAAACAGCTCATTTGACGAGATTGAAAATTAGAGTGACTGTGCCTAAAAAGGTGGAGCTTGAGTGACTTGAGCCAGCCTGGAGCGGTTTCTGTAACCACCGTAGAGTATATCTGCACGGCACATGTCTTTATGGAAACGCTCATAACTGACCGCAATGGAGGAGTGTAAATGGTAGCTTTTGTTCTTTAAAAGAAATAGGCTGGAATATGTGTATGGTAGATAATCAACATGTTCTGTTACAAAATATTCCAAACCGAAGGTGCAAATAGACTACAAAGCTTTTGAATCCGATAAGGCAATATTTGTTTGTGCATGTCTATAGTCACCAATAACGTCATCTATATAAAATGGCTGACAGTAGACGATGAAGTTGTCATGTACTCATTATGCCAGTCTTTATCTTAGCAAAGATCAACAAACCTTTTGCAACTCGACAATGTCGTGCAGTCGCAAAGCAAAGTTTTTCTTTGAATGATATTGGTTTCTCTCGAAGCATAAATAGCTGAAAATGGGCACGTGACACAAAGTTAGGAGAGAACCGTTCCAACATAAATACCAGAAGGATGTCATCAAATAGTAAACAAATCCAGACAGCTTTTATTTATCTAAAGGCTGAGTCAGAAATGACAGCAAAAATGTAGATAGATAAATCCCTTCCAAGCTTCAATAAAAATACACTTCTGTTTGTTGCTCTAGGATAGCCAGAATAATCGTCTACATAAAAGCAACATTAATTTGCCTTTGAATAAATGCTATCAAACATTTTATAATGCAAATATGATAATCAACCGGTTAATACCAAAAGAGAGAGATTTTTAAAATACAACAGCAAATGACAAAACTCGGTACACTTACTTTTTGGTGAGGTACAACCGTCCGTGTTTCATGTTTGACAACGGGCTCTCTTTGTTTAAAAGCGTACAACGACGCCCATCCTCCCAGCCTACATAGAGGAGTATTAATCATTAATATAAACAAAGTTGATAATGATTTTATCACCCTGAAAAGGCACTACAAAACACGCAAAGTTTAATGTATTGCCGTGATCCAAACTAGGCTAATGAGAATATTGTCAATTTGTAAAATAGATAAACAATGTAACATGCTAAAGCTTCAAAGTTTGTCCCATGCTTGAAACTGATACTTCAGAAAAAATCATATTGCAATAAAAATAATAAAAACAATGATAGAAATATTTCTACAGGATGAAACCTTTTCAGTTTCAAAGGCAATGTTATCAACAAGTGCCCTGTTCTTAATAAAAGTACTTACATGGTGAAAAAAGGAAATTACAAATTAAAATTATAAAAGAAAGTTTTTAAAGGGTTAAAGGTCGTTTTTAAGGGTTAAAGGTCGTTTTTAAGGGTTAAAGGTCGTTTTCAGTGGATCTGAAATAAACCAGATGCTCAGGAAGTATTCGTAAATTTGATGTTTGAATTAAACAATTGATGTGATTGGCTGTGTAGTTTGGGATGGGCTGGGATGTGAAGTCAAAATAAAAAAATAGTAGAGATACAGATGGTCAAAAAATGTTGCGTATCTCCATGAGCATTATACTATGAGCATTCTTCCAATGAGCATGCTTCTCCACACGTCTAAACACAACAGGGTACTACCGGCAAGCTGCACTTCGGTCTGTGGCAAATGAAATCTGTCGCAAAACACGATCGATCCCCAGGTCAAGGCACCACTCTTGTCCGAGTCCAACGATGAATTCCTGCTGTGACCAAACCTTGACGTCGACCTCGGCTTCTGGGAAATAAACACGACGAATTAGGCCTAAGTCGTAGATGTAATGCTATAGGCTATATTGGTAGCTACACGTTATGAATGAACCGTGGGTTACTTGAAAAAGCTAAGGCAAACATTGCTAGAATACGTCAATTCAATCTGAATTGCGATGTCTCAAATAAATAATTGACCAGTTCACAGCTCAGTGAATCGCGGTACTTCTTGGCTGGCTACCATCACTAAAAGGAAGATTATAAAATCCACGAGAGTTGCGCATTTAATTAGCAGAATTTCACGCGAACTTCTAAACCATTTTAATTTTTTACGAGAGACGAGGCATTTCCCTTGTAACGCTCTTAAATAGACTGAAGAGAAAAGACCATCAGCTAAAATCTTATTTCTTGACATCAATTTGTTATCAACAATTTAGAACAGCATTGAAAACGATTTTAGCTAGGCACGCAGAAATCCTGACGGAAATAAGATAAGCACGCAACAAACTTCCACCTGAGGAACTAGATTTAGCAATTTGAGCGTTTAAATGCCATTAATACAAAGTTCATCAACTGAAACTTGATTAATAGAGGTATAAAGTAATTTTAAAACATTGGATTAATAAAAAACCACACGAGTCAAATACCAATCCCGTTTTACAACTGTTTATTTTCTTAAATACTTAGGTACTTAAGGCAGCGATTTCAACTGCAGTGAATAAAAATCTGGAGATAAGCACAGTGTTTTTTATGCTGTTAGACGCAACAAAGCTCAAAATAAAATGAAAAGTTATCATTTTTAACAGAAATTAAAACCTTTGCACCTAAGATAAAAGGCTTAATATAGTGGCACGAAAAAATTCGAGTTTTGATTTCGCAAGATCCATGGTTGATGACTTTAGCAGACAACCTTTTTTTGAGAAGTTTAACTACCAGCCACATTCATCTAAAAACTATATTATAATAATATAATAAGCAGCGCATATATTTTACAAGTAATTTACTTATTATTATTTTAAGAAATCCAGCACTTCAAGAAAATAATAATTAAAGCACTTTCATGAAATACATAATTTGTTTACTTTCCACCCGCGCACGCTTAATTAAGTCAAAGCCACGCTCTAGTAAATTAAAATTGTCATTCGATTACAAATACGAAACAGCACTTGCTGAAATACGAAAAAGTTTTAAGTTTGCATTACAAAGCCAACAAAAACATATGATCGTAGCTAAAGAGCCGACACATGCTTACCCCCCGTGCACATATGATCGAATGCGTCACAAATATGAACGTGTTTCATAACTTACGGTCTCTTGGAATTCCATTGTGGGAGAATCCAAATGTTTCACGTCCATATTTATGTCCATATCTGCGGATTTTGGTCGCTGCACAGGGGCTTCCTCTCGGGTTGGTAGTTCGTTCCACAAGCGATCAACATTATCATACCTTTTTTGGACCTTCAATGAAATAATTGACAACATAATCGATAAATTATCCTTCCTTGCACAAAAATAAAATATTATTAGCTATCTGTTATTTCGAGAGATGGCCTACAAAAATTCTCTAAGCTTCTTGGAAAAAAGATTTAGGCATCAGAGAATCCAATCATCCAAGAAGACGAAACTGACCTTGGGAAATCTTTTGTAGATGGGAGAAACTACAAATAGCTTTATTCCCAATCCAAAACCTAAAAAAAGAAGACAAAAGTTAAACTCTTTCCAAAGAAGAGCGACTGTTTTGGGGTTTTCTATTCCTTCAGGCCAAAATCCTTTTAAACGTCAAAACTTCATTGCTGCAGAACTTCTTCGGAAGTTGAATAACTGAAGTAGCCAGATAAAAATAAATGTAATTAAACTCCCAGAGAAACATATTATCAATTCATATATTAATTTCCAGTTGAAACTTCTTGAATGGAATAGTGTATGTGCATCAAGTCCTGTGAAATGTGCATACATTAACATTGGCCTAGGTCTGTTCTTAACTGCACATACCAAATGGAAGGTAGAAATATCTTGACGGAAGGATGAGCGTGGCAAGGAAAGCAACCCAGAGTCCGAGATAAAGCTTCCCCGACGCTTCGTCGTGTCTCCATGTAAAAAGGCTGCAACAAAATTATACATTGCTACTCAATACAACATAAACAGACAGTAGAAACAACACACACGGCAGACACTGCAACCATGACGTCATATTGAGGTCATGACATAACACTTTCTCAAAGCCTGGACATTGCGTAAACGACAAGACATTTTGCCAGCGACCTTACATTTTGTACACGACACGACATCATCTAAATAGCCTTACATCGTCTACACGACACTAAGTTTTTCTAGGGAGCTAGTCTTGTGTATACGTCAACATGATATGGTAAAGACCTGGCATAATGTACTTCACACGACAATCATGTTAATAGCCCGAGGATGTACAGATTCATGACATCATGCTAGGGACCTAATATTGTCTGCACGACCCGACATAATCTTAACAACCCAACACTGTCTACACGACCCGACATTATGTCAGCGATACAATATTGTGAATACAACAGGGCATTACGTTACCAACCAGATTGGCAAAATTACGTCATTTCTCAACGAACCTCTCAAATTTCTCCAAAGTATCTGCAAGATTTCCGAGCGTATTCTACAAAAAGTAGATATGAAAGGATGAAATTTCTAAAAAACGAGACAGCATGTGCTTATTGAATTTAAAGTCAACGAAATAATGCTGCCAAAAAACGTTGATGTAATCGGTACAAAAAACGAATTGCATCACACATGTGACCCAAAACAGGTGATTGTTCTATCCCTTCTATTTCTTACGTCACAATACCGTCTGGTGCGTCAGGGGGGGGGGGGGGACTAATTTGGAGCATCGCTATTTGAATATTCCAATGCAACAGACTTGCATATGCTTCTGGTTTTTTCGCCACGAAGATCAACTGAGCGCTTTCAAGTAATGCATCCCTCACCTGCACTTTCCTTGCAATTTGCAACACAAGCTGATACCGTTCCGACCAACTTGTTACTTCTGCCTTGTCCTAAGAACGAAGTAATCAGAAACGCTATAGAAAGCTCACATGGAACTTACAGCTAGAGCACAGCTAGAAAACCACACAAAAGAATGGGCTTACCAATTCTAATTTAACAATCAAATTTAACATCTGTCGGCAATTTCTTATATTTCTTATTTTTTCATAGTAGAAAAATTGTACAAAGAATCATGGTTTTTGGAACATTCAAATATCTGTGAAATATTGTTTAATACGGAGAGTGTGTCAATCGCTGGTACCAAACTCATATTTGTCGTTGACATGGGAGTCCTGCAACACCAAATTAAAAATGTTTAGGAGCCGTCCTGTAAAGAATGCCAGCTTGCTACAGGGTTATAACTCCTGCCTTTGCTCGTACAAAAAATCCGTAACAATTCGTAGCTTCCGATAGAACAAAACAAAAAGGAAAGATATAAACAATCGATTTTGCTACTAAAAGCGAGCAATTTGTTGACCCTGTCCTGTCTCAAAGGTAACACTTTGCAAAAAGTAAACCTATTATCACTACGAAATAAAACTTGGCAACACTGAATCTTTCTCTGATCTCTTAATGCAAAACTCACAATAAAGATGAGTTTTATAATGCTGGGAAAAACAAAAGGTTATGGGATCAAAACGAGGCATCTGTTTACTGACATTTTCGCGGGTTTCTTAAACACCCAAGCGGTTGCATACTTCATTCTGCGGGATGATAATTGTGAATGCCTTAGACCGCAAATATGCAAAAACACAATCGGAATTACCTCTTCAGCTTCACTCTTTTTGTTGCTGTAACCAAACTTTTGTGCTATGCCCCTGAAAAGAAATTGTTTCAAAATAACAATGCAAACAAACAAAACTGCGCAACAAAACAATTTGTGCAATATGTAAAGAAAAGCATTGAGTAGATTGGAAAGCCTGAAGCAATGAATTGTGGTTACCACCTAAGTTAAAATGTTCTTTACCATCTCCACTGACCGCCTTTCGCGCTCTCTTTGGCATAAAAGTAGCTTTAATACAGAGAATACCTTACCATACAACAAGAAACAAAACCTTCACAAAAGGAACAAATCTTGGCTTTTGTCAAAGAAAACTAACAATATGAGTGTCACCGGGCAACAAATTTGCTAATCTGCCATAACACTTTGAGAATTGAAAATTTATTGCTATGCATGATAGCTTAGTATCTTTATTACAACTAAGAAAAGAAAGAATTAGAAAATATCTTACTTTGCATACAAATAATTGGCTGAAAGCTTGATGATTGCAATCAAGAGTACCAATGGGATGAAACACCCGAGCCAAATGGAGTAAAGATAGATCTATTAAGAAAAAAAATATGAAAATTGAAAAAGTCTGCTGGTTGCAGTCCTTTGTACATGTCAAGGTGCAATATATTATAAAATATTATATTTCATTACATAAGAAAGACTTTTATATAATATAACTTGATGAATGAATGATACATTGATTAATTTCACGAAATTTGGAATCAGATGGTAACTAAGAGCCTTTCAAATAGAGTTGAGAAGTCATAATAAAATATAAACATGAAAGAAGTTCTAATAACTATGAATTATTGATAGATAGAACATACAAAAAATGAAGATAAAGAAAACCAGGGATTTTTCCAGTTCAACATGTGCCTGAAGGCTGTGATAAATTGTCGTATTGGTGAAATACCATCCGCTGAAACAGAATTGAACTGGTCATTAATGAATTCTCTAAAAACCAGAAGATTGACTCTGAGGGCTATAAAAGCTAATACAATTGTTGTTATGAATGACAGATCAGCCAATTGTTGTAGCAATGTTATATTCTTGACAATTTTAATGAGTGTTGTATTCAAACTCATTAAGGAAAACTGCCATTTCAACATAGAGTAATTTAGCATTTGAAAAGTGACTTGTAAAAACAACAGATCAACTGAAAAAACAGATCAACTGAATGTACTCACAAAATCTTGAGACATTTTCTCTTAATCTGTAGGATATTTCAAAGGGAATATCATTAATAATTATAAGGAACAGGTGCTATGAAAAGAGCAACTTAATCTCTAAAGAATTAGCTCCATTTACTTTAGAACTGAGAAAAAGTTCTGACACTCAGTCACAGAAATATTTTCTGGATACATTTAGGGGTGATAAATGAGTTTCAAGAATGTTTACATAAATATAAATATTCAAATGTAGCATAAGGGGAAAAAGTTCAGATGTCACATGTAAAGAAAAGAAGAAGTTAACCAGGAGAAGTTAAAGGATTTTATCATGCAAAAATTTCAGTGGTATAAGTCAATTTAACTGATTGAATGTGTGTGCACAAGATCAATTTTTAATGGTTAGCAAGCAGGACTTCCACTGGTAATTCCACTGGTTAAAGGAGGGACTGTAAATATTAGGTTTGGCCAGAAGTTTGGGGTCAGCCCTACTGGAATGAAGAGAAAGGATCTGAAATTAAAATAAAAATTAAAACAAAACCAACGTTCGTATTGACAACGGATCATCCTCAAGTTCAGCTTCATTATCTGCTGTCTCTTCATTCAGAAAATCAGAAATCCGATCATGGAACTATAAAAAGAAGAATTGGGTGATCAGTTCTAAAACAACTTTAGTTTGTGTCATCAAATTTCTTGCAAACTTTTCCAATGCCTTTTTAGTCTTTTTGACTTATCAAATACACTTTTGCTGAAATACATTAGGATAAGAGCTTCTTTAGAATGCATTGAAACAAATGAGGCTTTTCAAAATATCAACACAAACACATATTTCAAAAAAGCTTTTGATAACTTTACCATATCTGGCATGACAATATTCTACTTTGCTGATCTTAAATTTAGTAAAAATTGGTTTAGCTTATCAGAACCACCTTTCAAACAATTTATATGTATTGTAGAAAGAAGATGTATGGATTCTGGTTAAATGCATTATGACAAAAGAATTGAATCTGAATCAAAGTTCTAAGCATAATAAATTTACTAATTACAAAATCTATAAATTTTGTGATTTTCAAATGACACTAGCCTTGATGGCAGCTTTACTTACACAATTCCAGGCTTTTATTTTCAATGCTACAAGTTTTGAAACTTCTTCAGGAGGAGAAACTTCCAAATTTGCTACAGAAGATAATTGCTACAGCTTAAACATGGATACTAGCAACCAACATTGAGGCAGAAAAAGATTTTAAAAAACTGTATGTCACCTTTTAGAATTTAGGCTGGAATTAAAAATTGGTTTTTTCAGCGGGCCCTTTGCAAAAGTTGCCCCTCACACTTAGCCAAGCTGCCGGTAAAAACATACTTTCAAATTTCTGCCAAAAACACTTTCATTTGTTGCTGCATTGAGAAGAGCATGTCCATGATAAACTAGGGTAATATTTATCATAATATTTTCCAACCTTTTGAAGCATTTGCTTTATCCAAATCAGGTGTGTCTATGGAAGGAAGGGCTCCAGCAAATGCAATGCTATTCACTGACGCTACTCCAGATGCTAGCAAAACACTTTCAGGATAAACTGTACTATCAGCAACAATAGTCAAGTCTTCCCATCCTTCTGCAGAATGAGCATGTTCACCAGAATTCCTTTTTTCTTTGGTGCTATAAAAGTAAACAATTCCATCACTTCTATTTCAAAATTGTGGTAAGCACTTTCAGATGTCAAACAACTTAGAAACAAAAGCTTTGAAACAAAATAGGAAAATGAGAAACCAACAACCAAAATGAAAACATACAAGGGTTGTGCAAAGACTCTTCATTGACAGACACAAGAGATCAGCAATCCAGATAGGACTAAAACATATACTTAGAAAACTTTGGTACCATTGGTTGTTTTCAATCCAGATGTTTTAGAGTCTGTCTACAGGAAAATCTCATTCAATCTCACAGAAAGAATTTGTATTCTCTCTCAGACTCTTGTGAGAATTGGGTGAAGTAGATGTATCCTCTTTTCTAACAACCCCTATTGATTTTTTATACACAACTGGTTACCATTTTTGTCAGCTTCAAATTTTGGTGAGAAAAATACTTGAAATATGCGAAGACTGTGGTTCTACTATTCCATGCTGTTTTGAAGTTTTGTAGCAGGAAATACCAGAAAAGAACATAACAAATAATTGCATTCATCTTACTTAGGATCTGGAGGTCTCTTTGGTCTCATCTTTCTTAATCTCTCTTCCAACTTCCTATTCTTCTTTCTCTCTTCTTCAAGTTCTTTTGATAATTGTTCAATCTTCCCTTTTTCTTTTAATTGCTTTAGTTCTTCGCCTATTGAGCAAACATAAAGATTAGATATGAAATTGGATAGCTTGCATATATATTTGAAATACACTTCAAATTATGCCAATGTTTAAAAAAATGAACTTGAGTTGGTGTTCTGAAACATTTTTTTCCAAACTCTTTATAGAAAAAGCAATTTTGGAATTTTGGAAAATTAAAGACAAAATAAATGCTCAAGATGTGTGACTTGTGTGTGCATTAAATGATTAATTTCCATGAATTTTTCATGGTGTGGCTTATTTCAGCATAAAAATTCTTCAGTCAATGCAGATGAATTCTGAATACTTAATGACAAACTATGAAGGCTGCATTAAACACAAGTATTTTAATATTGCAACATTGATTTTTTCCGTCCCCAAAATAACATGTCAAATAAAAGTCTTAATAATCTTGGGCTTTGAATATTCTATAGCAGTGCAACTGTCTCTGTGTATTTCTTCTAAGAGCAATTTGAGAGAATCTTTTTTTGCCAACACTATCATACTCTGCATAGCTGCAAGCAGTTTAATTACACGATTAATAGCGTTGCCAATACAAAGCTTGACAAATTGCTCCGTAAAGAATGACGGCTTGATCCTAAGATAAACTTTTAACATTTTTATCTTCCACAAAGTCAAAGACCAAACTACACAGAGAAAGCTGCGCGTTCATCATGTATCTTGGAACTCCCTTTTTAATTTCTTTGAATTGTAACTAATGACGCAGAAGATGGAGTGCTTTAACTTCGTTGCAATGTTAGCACACCATCGCAACAGAGTTGGATAAGAACAAGACAGTACATACCAAGCTGCTGGTTTTCAACCATAGTTTCAACCAGTTGCTCTTGTAGCTGGTTTAACTGGATTTCGTAAACTGACCTATCCGAATCCCATCCTGGATCGCCCTTCGTGCAACTAATCTTTGATTTCTTATCGTCCTTCTCCTCAGTGGTCAAACCACTTTCTGACGGTGCCCATTCAGGTTTGACATCAACACACGCCTCTGCGTCATCGTGGATCATCTTCACAGATTCACTGAAGTTATCCTCAATGAAAATCTTCTTGAACGACGGTCGCAACATGCTCCGTTGCAAAAACCTTTACACGTTAAGTCAGGGTTCCTCTTTATGATCGTGCTTCGAAGCGGGTGATAACATCATGTTCTAACTTTACCAACTTTCATAAACATTGTTGAATTGAATTGTTGGGATGGAAACGAGACTCGCGGCACTCGAGGACGATTTGAAAGAAATGGCGGAAAACCCCTTTCACTTGCAGCAGCAAATTCGCGAGAATGCACAAGAGCTTGGCGACTTTTTAAAGGATCTGAATAAATGGGAGGGTGATATCAAGCAAAAAGATGCAGAGTTGAAACGATCAGCTAAAATAGAAGAGGTTCTTTTACAGAATTAGATTATAAATTGTAATAAAATAGATTTAGTTTGTTTGCAGGCACATCCTCTCCTTATGCGTAATGCTTCCTCTTTTAGTTGTTATAATTGGTGTGACAATATTTCCCCCATACAAATAGAAATTAATAGATTACACTTTCAAACTTCTTTTGTGTGATCAATTTTTCATAACAATGTCGACATTTCATGAAATATACTCATTTATTTGAATTGGGATAAGGAAGTAATTATAATTTTTTCAAGGATATCATGTTTATGCAAATATTTTTTTAACTATGCCAGATATCTCAACCTATCAGAGGCAACAAGAAAAAGAAGGACAAAATATCAGAGCCAAAGAAAAGCAAAGTTAAATTTGAGGATTCGGTTGAAGAGAAGCCCAAAGAATCAAGAATCAGTTCATATGATTATGATGCATGGTCAAGATTTGATGTGGTAATTTACAGTGTGAATTTGCATAACTTCTGATGTTAGAGGATTGTAGCAAGTGGTTTGTTTTAGATTCCAGGGCTTATGCAAAATAAATTGCAATATTTAGCTAAGAGGAACTTTTTTTATAACTTCATAGTTCTAAGTGATAACTTTTTCGGCAATAATAATTTTGATGAAGCGCTGATTTCAATTGGTTGAGTTTCTGCCAGAACTTTCTTTCTTTCAGTGTTGTTATCTTGTCATTATTTTCATTTCATCTTCAATTATAAGGATACTGCTTGTCAAGATGTTGATGAAAAAGAAGGACAAATAGAAAGTGACAGCAGTAGCTCAGATGAAGAAGAGGACATTGATTCTGAAGCTCTTTTTGAGGCTGAGGAGAGAAGAAGAAAGCAAAGGTCTGAGTTTGAGAAAGATAAGGTTGGTTTGTGGAGTAATAAACAACATACAGTTTATATATCAGAACACAAAAAATTGTTCTTATTGGTTTTTTATTGACCTTCTATTCTGTATAGGGAAATAAATTCAAATAAATGCTTTGATGTTTTAATAGATCAATTATATTTGAATCATTTTACCATTTATAATATAGATCTAAAGACAGGGGCTATTTATTTAAGTTTGAATTAATTTGCTCAGACTGTCCTTTTTTAGTGATTCAAGAAAACTCTTGCATTAAGCCTCGATCAGTTCTGATGCTGGAGCCTTGTCTTCTAAACAGATTAAGTTACTCTGTGTGTCAAGAAAATTTTCATTGTAGGGAAACGCATTGTTTAAGGAAGGAAAATTTGAGGCTGCAATCAATAGATATACAATTGCCTGTGATTTGGATCCCCTGAGTTCAATAATTTACGCAAACAGGGCAATGGCATTAATCAAACTGGAAAGGTAAATGATTTTGAACTAACTTTCTGTTTTATTCTATGATTACACTAAGCTGGGAGTGTAATATAAAGTTTTCATTGAGTAAATTTATTGTACTGGTTACAACAATTTTAATTTAATACTATGTGAAAAATCAACTGTACCAGCTGATTTATTTTTTGAAAGCTTAGAAATATATAGTTAAATATATTGTATTTTATGATGCTATGATGCATTTTTGCTCAATTCTAATGTTATAGATTAACAATATTATTAACGATATTACTCATGGTTATTAATGATAATAATATTATTATCATAATATTATTAATATATAATATTATTTAATATTATTAACAATATTATTAATGATATTACTCATGTTATAGATTAATAATATTATTAACGATATTACTCATGGTATATTAATATTAATATTAATAATATTATTAACAATATTAGATATGCTGCAGCAGAAGCCGACTGCAACAAAGCTCTAGAACTGGACCCGACTTATGCAAAAGCAGTGTCAAGAAGAGCAACAGCAAGAACAAAACTAAAAAAATACGAAGAAGCAAAGAAGGATCAAGAATACCTTCTGGAGCTGCAACCTAATAATAAACAGGCCAAAATTGAAATTGAAAAATTAGAAAAGGTTGGTCATTTTATTTTTATTTTGTTGTTACTAAGTTGGTTTGTTTTTGTTTGCTTTTCATACACAGTTAGCATTGAACTTGTAAGGGTAGAGTGACAACATCTGAAAATGTGAGTGGATATGGATACTTGAATTTACAGCCTGTGGTGCAAAGATGTAATTAACACTTATTTGGATCTTCAGGTGATAGAGAAATTGAAGAAAACAGCAAAACCAGAATCGAGGAAACCGCGGGTAGGCATTGCTAGCTCCACCCTTCTAAGCTTTATTTCTTCCTTGGTGATGTCTTGAATGCCATTCCCAGTGAATCAAAGATCAAATGGTTTTCAGGTCTACATCTAAAGATTTGTTTCTTCCATTTGTGATGCAATTTTGTTTGAAGCAGCTCAAGGAGCCATGTTTTATAAATGTAATGCATGTCACCTTGTTATGATGAACATCTTCTATCAAGCCATTTTAAACCTGGACAAAAAGTATGTTTCATTTGCAGACAAATTTGAAACGAATAGTCATTGAAGAAATTGGAAGCGATGAGGAAACAGTTGATAGTAAAACACAGAGTATGGAACAAGAAGTAGAAAAGAAGGAGAATATTATAAAGAAAGTTCCAGATGAAAATAGAGCTGAATCAAAGCAATTAGTGTGAGTTAGATTAATTGTTTCAGCAATTCTTATTTATTAAAGATTCTCAATTTAAAATTTCTACACAGCAAGATTTTCACAAAGTCTCTTAATAGACAAGAGGAACACAATTCGCCTTGTATTTCCATTTAGTATTGGAATGTGTACACAAGTACAATTGTATCCCTCCATTTGAAAATATAATATTACAACTTCTTAAAGTTTAGGTTCAAGACACTTTCAGTGTTTTGCATTTATATGGTTGAGATTTTGAAATTATTAACTTCCAGAATTGAATGTAACAAAAGTTGGTTTTTGTAGAGAGAATTCTGATGAGGCTAATGAAGATATCAGAGAAACGTTTGCTGTTCCCAAATCACCTGTCCAATTTGAAACTGAGTTTACAAAGTTGAAAAAAAGCCCAGATAAGTTTAATAGATACTTTCAAGTAAGTGCCAACCTTTGTTTTTTGTCAATCATTTTCCTTCCAGCAATTTTGTAAAGATTTTTCGTAAATTTTCCTTCTTATTTTGTAGCTTTTGCTTCAGAAAAAATTTGTTATATATTTGGTTTGGGTTATCTGAATGCCTATCAGGTTCATCCTGTAAACAGATTCATTTAGCATGAAATCTTTAAATTCATTTTGCATCTTATGGACTGCTTTCCTTTGATGAACTCTGGTTGATAGTACTAAACTCAACATATCATAGTATAGTCTTCACTCTAGTATTTCTAATATGGAACTCCTAGACAACAGTTTCTATCAAAATTACTTAGGGTGCCATAGCATGTGGCATCCAGTGAAATAATTTGCTACAGAAACTTCTTTCCTGATTTTAAATTTATAGGCCATTTTGATCACTTTAAACATCAAAATCTTTATTGATTAATGCTTTCTACATTGCTTCTTTTTAGATGATCCCACCAAAATCATATAAGAGTTTGTTTCACCACTCATTGGATGATGTATTGCCTCTGGCATTGAATTGTCTTCACAAGCATTACCTAAGGTACCATAATGTTCTCACATACTAGATGCTTCATGATAGAAACTGTGAAATGGCCTAAGTGCTAGATCTGTTTTTTTTAATTCAATGAGCAAACAATTTCAATGTAAAGGAGCCATAAAGTTATGAAGGTTTTAAGGTACATATGTCCTAGGTTGTGAACCAAGTGCCTTGTGGTACAGAACTTCACAATAGCTAGAGATAGCGAAACCAGTTTTTGCATACTTAAAGTACCTTTTTGTCTGACACTTGTCAGAAAATGCAGTCATTGGAAAGAGACTAAAAGCTGACAAAATAAATAGCCAGTCTAGGCTAGAAAATACTAAAATGTGTTATGAAGAGCTTATAATTAGCTATAACTGACCAATCACTGTCACTTTTAATAGAGCCAAAGGGAAGAGGTAAACTCTTTCTTCCTACAAAGAATGGTATTTTTCACGTGAAAACTGTCACTACTGTAATATGTTTTTGGTCCAATCTGGATTCTCCAAAAGGTGTTGCCCTATAACTGAGTCACACTTGATTTGGGCCCTCTTTTACAACCCTACACTGTTGTTAAGTATTGTAGATTGTAATATTTTCACATGCTTTCTTGTTCATTCAGAGACAATAAGGAATATTGGGAACAGCTTTCATCTTTAGCTGAAGTACCTAGATTTGAAATGGCACTTATGTTTCTTAACAAAGATGCAAGAAAAGGTTGGTTTACATAAGAATGTCTACTCTCTAGAAAAACAACATAAGACATTAATCCAATTGAAACTTGCAAGGGAAGATACTTTTCCATTTTCCTCCAATTCTTGCAAATCTAATTAAGATGGGTTTAATACTTCTTTCGTACATATACTTTTCAAATACATTGCTACCCTTATTTCCATGATTGATGTGGTAATTAAAGATAAAGTTTTCACCAACATTTTTTATTTTGGTGAAATCTTTGAACTGCCCTCATTAACTCTTTGTCATGTATATTGCTTGGTTGTTATGTACAAATAACTGGTTTTGTACTTAAACATCCTTGGCTTTGTTTGAAATGCACAATTTCAATGACCCAGGTCAACATTTTGTGTTTAAAAAAGCTGACATCTGGATATGTCTTTATTAACTTTTGTTCTTTATTTTCTAGTAATTGATGACCTTTTTAAGAGTCTTGTGGATACTGCAGAGTCAAGAAAAATTGAGAAAGAGCAACTTTCAATGGTAGCAAAAAAGTTTGGTGTAAAAGGAGTCTGACTTGGTTTTAGCTTTTGATCTGTTTTAAACTTTTCACACTTTTGATGACCTGATTGTAAGTAGGCTGACTGAGGTAGTTACGAGCTATTGGCCTTCAACTCATGAGCAATTTGAACAACTATATGCAACAACTTTTTAATATCTTATTGTATATGCTACTCAGCTTTTGCTCTGAATACAATATATACACATTATATTGTTTTTTTTCTTCTTGAGCAAGTTTTACTAGCTTTACAGCAATAACACAATCACACATAATTCACTTCATTGTTTGCAAGCAATTCTGCTATCACTCTTCTTTCCTAATTTCAAACAGTACTCATTCTTTCCCGGTCTGTGAGTCAATTCATAGCACTGCTCATGCTTTGGTTGTGGTACCCAGCAAGCATCGCCGTTTTTCTGCACATGTTGTGTGTTTGACATGCATTTTCTTGAAGCTAATGCTTGACTTGTAAATTAATATACAAACTAATTGAAACACTGATGTTGTCAGCTTTCACCATTATCATCATTTTCAATTGTTGGCTCTAGTCCAAGTTCCATCTTTTCAATCATATTTTTTGTTACTTCAAGATTCTTTTTCCTGGAAGGAACATAGAAGCACTGTAAAGTGCATTCACATTTTGTAGCCTTCAAGACATCATACACTTAAATTCTTAAATATGAGGAACTTTTTACATATAAAGTAAAGAGAACAAATTATGATTTCGAAGTAGGTATGAGAAAATGAATTAAACAGTACACTTTTTAGATCAACACCAACATAATCTAGCCTTTATCTTTCTACCCTTTTTAGTTCTAGAGAATTATTCAACCCTCTCAATTTTAAATCTATACAGAATTAGCTGTGGATGTATGGACATGAAATATCAAACTAAAGCAACAAATGTTCTTGATATCTTACCAAGCTTCAACCTTTGAGTTTTTCTTTTCTTTCATTTCATTGTCTAGCTGCCTTATACCTTCTTTGAAGTCTTCTGGCACAATCCAATATAAGGCTTCTGCCCCAATTGCTACTGGTAAACTAAATGAAGAATAAATTTGTAAAATTATATTATTGATAACTGTAATGTTGTTTTACCTTAATATCATTATAATACTATATTATTCCAAATACCTACATGAAATATTATTATTTTCTATTTGGGAGCACTATCAGAATTTGATTACCAAAAATAGTAGCAATATTAGCATCAAAGAGGTCATTCAAGTTTGGTATATACGCCTTACACTATTCAGATCTTAGGCAGATAAATTTTTATGAAAGTTCAAAATATTAATGGCAAAACATTAATGTGTAACTACACCTTTTTTCAGCCCAAACCAGCAATATTGTGCAGATAGTGTAATGATGCATTAATTTATTAGTTTTTGTTTAAATTTATAAACCATACCTAAACAATGAGCCTAAAATGGTGCCAACAAATATTCCACGAAAACCAGATAATAATTTATATGTTGCTCCTGTAGTTGCTGGAAGAGAAGGTACAAAGAAGATGGTAAAAAAGTTGCTGGATTATTATTTATATTGAAGCTGATCTAAAACCTTGAATGAAACATATAATAAATGGAAGAACGACAATCATAACTAATATAATTGACTAATAAAATACGTTATCACTAAATCGGATCCTAGACAACTGAATATGAAGCAGCTTTTCTGAAATATAAACCAAAATGCAAAATATTTTTTCAATCTATATACAAGCTTTGTGAAATGTTTTTGTATTCCTGTAGTTAAGTAAATTTGAATGAAATATCTTTATGCAACAACACCTCCAGCAACAATAATATTAACGCCATCGTGTTTGTTTCTGTATTCTGCCATGATTGTCATAACAGCGCTAAAAGAAAGAAAAAGTCTAAAATACTGAGTTACTGAAATAGAGATCTATTTTTAGATTTCACAAGACTTAATAAAATATATCTAAGCCAAATTAATGGTATCTTAGGAGTATCAAATATCAAAATAAGAACAAAATTTGCTGCTCTTAGTCTTAAACCAAGACAAGAAAAAAGTTGGAAAATATTCTTATCAACTGGGCAAGTTAATGCCTCTAATTAAGAATGGTTTAAAAGACTATGGTTCCCATGGTCTCCAAGATGCTTAAGAAAAACATTTTTAAAATTAGGTAAAGTATCAATTAAATGAAAGTATATGTTGGAAGAGCAAAAGGTTGGTGGTGAAATAGCAAGCAGCATTCAACAATTTTCCTGTTGGTTTATTTATTTTGTGTGTGCAAAAGTAGGCACTACAGACACACATGATCTAACTTGGCATCAAAACAACATAAGCGCTCTACCTATAAATACCAGCAAACAATCCAGCCCTCCATCCCCATCTGCTTCCATTTGCAATAAAACCTTTTAGGATAGATGATTGGTATGCTCTCTAAGGGGAAGCAAAGATATAAACAAGTCAATGCTTCTGTTCTTGAGGCACAAAGTCATGAAAATGTCAAACTAAAAATTACCTGAGTGATTATTATTGCAAAAATTATTTGGAAAGTCTAAAGTAGAAATCATACAGAAAGCTGCAAAAGTCTCAAGTTAAATCCTTTCAATCCTTTCTATAGAAATCTGAAAATAACCTACTTGTGCAACCATTTTTCCACGGTATGCAGTAAGCTGGTTGGCAAGCATATGATCTCTGCCAGAGACGTTCGCACCTAGCTTCCCACCAATAGCAAATCCAAGAAGACTTGCCACCCCAGTTGCCACAGCGGCATTTGTATATAGCTCCGAGTTGCTACAATAATAAGGACATTGGTAAAAATAGAAAAGCTGGCAAAGAAAAACATGGCAGATATGCCCTTTTTCTTTCCTAAAAATAAACTAATAATTGAAATACATACCCTGTAGTAAGCAATTTCTTTACTTTGTCCACGCCATTTGGAGGTGATTCTAAAATTGCATTTTGTTCGTGCTCTGACAAATCCGCCATTTTCACCTCCCTCGTGTCACGAAATCGAGGCACCCACTTCAAGTCTGTTCCAAGAAGTTTGTTACACAAGTATTATTTCCTTTTGTTCGAATCTAAAAAGAACAGTTTTTAAGATCTTTATGGGAATTTTAAAATCAAGCAATTTTCTGATTCTCTTTCTATTTAGCTATCAGTTGAGGTAAAAAGAATTTACAATTGAAATTAAGTGATCTTTCCTATTTGTAAGAAGCTTGCTAATTATTTTCAGTTGCAGCAATCCGAAATTTAAGTTTCATTTATTTATCTTCGGAAAAAATTTTCAAGTTAATGCCGAAGTGAAGAGAGCTTTCCAGTCGCTGCTGCGAAGGAGAGGTGGTAACGTGACATTTTCGAGGATTCTTATTGGTTGGAATTTTGACCTCTCGTAGGGCGCAGAGAAGCTCTTGAGGCCTTTCTTGTTCGTGAGTGGAGAAGAAGCAGCAAATCGAAATCGACCAAAATCAACTCGAAATTTCGTTGGCTATTGGAGATTATTGCATCATTTCAATTGCATGAGGGGGTATGTAAATGGTCATTTGTTTATGTTTCTTGGAAGCAACACAAAATCGATCTTTAGAAGGGTCTGCTTCCTCGACAACTAAGTTTCCCAGTCGTCTGCAAGAATAAAGCGAATCGAAATGAAGCCCGCCATGTGTACATTGATACTTGGAATATCCGTAGGCCCGGTACTAGATGACCACTTGTGAGGGACAAACTGCACTACAAATGCTGTCACAGTCATTTTCCAGCCCTCTGGATGTGACCGAAAGCCAGTTTTTGAACCCCATAAGTTTAACATATTTCCCTCGAGTTATTTTAAGTGCGGAACATCAAGGAGTAGCTACGGGAAGCTTTGACATGGCAGCTGTTTTACTAATTCTGTGGTGTCGCATGACCCAGTCATTTTTCGTGCAAGGTTGTTAAATTCATAAAATGAGACAAAAAGTATGCTTGTTTAGCAAACCTATGCTAATAAATATGCTTAATGAATTGTTTTTGTTGTATTGTCCCAAATTGAAATGTTCTTGCGATTTTTTCTTGGCGCGTTCAGAGATTAATCACAGATGTGTAGGCCGTCCTGCTGAGACTGGATGTCCAAACGGAGTGGAGGACATATTATTTACAAACCCTATATATTCTATCGCAAACTTGTTTATACAACAAGAGAGTGATTCGCAGCTCTCAAACTTGCCCCGCATATTCGATTTTCTGGGTTTGATATTTATTTAGGGCCTTTTTAGTGCAAATGGCGAAGGGGGTGGGGGACAAGTGCGAATAAAGGTACCTTGTCTCTTTGATTGTATAAGTGACGCTTGGGTTTGATGATTACTCTCTTTAGTATGAAGCATATTTGATAGTAGTTCCCATTGCTAAAAGAAATTTTAGTTACCCTTTCAAAATTAGTTAGGGATTGGTTAGCCTTTCAAGTTCTTAAGTCAGCCTAAATAACTAATTGTTTCTCTGTTTGGTACAGACAATGTGAAAAAGACATAAGCACTGTAATCTCCTTTCACGAAACAGGAAGTAATGATTTTTAATTGTGAACAAACTTAATCTTTTTAGGGATGTCTACTGTGTGGTAGAACATGGACAGTACAAACTCGTCTGCTTCAACATCAAACCCTTCACAACTTTCTGCAAATCAACTGCCAACTTTTGTTACTCAACAGAACTCTGTCCAAAGTAGTAAACAGACACAGTCTTCATCTATTCAGATAAATCCTCAAGTTGATAATATCCAACAAGTGTCCAGCAGTGGATCAATCATGGTGATACAGCCTGGGGTACCATCAGCAGTTGGTCTTGTTCCAGCTTCAGCTGCCTCCTCGCAAGTTGCCACCGGAGGCCAAGTACAGACGTCTTCAGAGCACCCTTCCATTGGTGGACTGTACACAACTGCCACGGGTTTGCCAGCTGAGTATGTCATACCAGGAACAAACATGATTTCATCTGGAACTCAGGGTTTCCATGTTCACGTCCCGGTTATGTCCCAGCAAGAGGGTGGAAGTGAAGGTAACATTGATTTTAATTCAAAGGTGGGATGGTACACAGAATTTTGTCTTCTTTTATCAGGCTACATGGCTCCTTGCTGAGCAGCGTAATTGTACAAAACAAGCTTGCTTAGTGTTGTCACAAAGCGGTTTGAAGGGTGGTTTAAGAAGGGAATGATGCCCCCTACTTGGACCTAAGCTGCGCAGAGTGCCAAATCAAGGGGAATAGAATAAGGGTAATAAGTGATAGATAGAGCAATGTGAATTTGTGAAAATTAAAGTTGAAGCTCAGTAACACTCAAGTATGTAATAAACTTATAATTAATATATTAAACTTATAAGAGTTGTATCTATAGCCTTTAAATTGCTTTTAACATCTTCAGTAACTTTTGATTTTTATCTTCTAGATGGCTCTGGATATAGAGAAATGGATGAAGATAGTAGAGGAGATAAGGATGAACTTAGGGAACAGGTAGAAGAAACATTAAATAAGAAAATTTTGTTTTGCTTTTCTATATATTAAGTTAAAGTATATAAGTAATTTGTTTTTAAGAAGATTTTTTTAATGAGCCTAAAGGTTCCACTTGCCTATAAACCTTACCTGTTGCCTTTTTAGGATCGTTTTCTACCAATTGCTAATGTTGCAAGAATCATGAAAAAGGGCATTCCAAAGCAAGGAAAGGTTTGTCCACATTTCAGATACTATTGATAAAGTTTGAGTTATGTTTTATCTATATTTGAACTCTTTTTGTAATCAATTGAATTGAGTACTGCAATGTCTTGGTGACTGGATAAACTAAAAATCACAGTCTAGATTTTGTCCACCATTCGATAGCTTGTAGTGACCACTGTCTTACCTAATAATGTTTCCCATTTTACCATTGTCAGAAACACCTTCCATGGTCCATGTATCCATAGTAACCTTATCAACAGCACTTCTGTAGTATCCCCTCATTCGATCTGTATACACCTTGCATTGTTTAGTTTAAATCTTGCAATACTCATAAAAATAGCAGATTTGTTTTAATTGCATCTATTGTCTAAGGCACAGTAAGCCAAATATAAAGATTGATGAGATCCTTCAGTTGCAATTCTTTTATTGATAGTTTGATATCCCATGCAAAGCCACAAAAAGAGCAATTAGAAGCTGATTTCTTTATAGCAGGGCCATGCTCATCCATTTTCACCTGGATAAATGTCAGATTTATTACTTGAATAGTCTTCTCAGCTTGTTTTGCCAAGTACTTAATTAAAAACATCCAAACTTGTTCAAGGAACAAGTTCTAAGTTTCTTTTTCTTTAACTGTGATCAAGCAGAGAGTTTTTTCTGGTAACTATACATGTTTTATCCCAAGTTCCTATTTTAAGGGGGTGGTAAATTCCATTTTTCAAAAATATTGCATACCAATTTCCATTTATTTACCACCAACCCCCCCCCCCCCCTTAACATCCATTTTATGCACACACAAAATTACCCCATTTTAACCACAAATTTTAGAGAATCTAAGCATTTCAATCTAATATACCCCAGTCCATTTTATGTTTTTTTTAAATGCCAGCCACCCTCCTTATTGGCCCCCCTCCCCAAATAAAATGAGAGTATTAAATTCAATAATATTCATAATCATACAAACTTTCACTTGAAATATACTCTCCTTTAGTTACCTTTGATGTCAACAATTTACAGGAATAATTCGAATAGGACATGCGAGGATAGTTTATGTTTTTAGGTGATATAATGGATAGGTGATATTACAGAGAGTAACTAAATTGTTTTATTTCAGATTGCGAAGGATGCTAAAGAATGTGTACAGGAGTGCGTGTCGGAATTTATAAGTTTTATAACTAGCGAGTATCCTTTCATATTTTCCACAATAGCGAGGCTGCCTTCGTAAATAAATAAAAGAGTACCTGAAGTCAAAAATGAAGTTGTTGGGAGGTGGAATGTTAAGTGAGACGAATGTGTTAAGAGCTGCATCAATTGAATTTTAGGAAATATAAGCAGATGCAAAAGAATGTGTGCTTTGATGTTCCTTTGAATAATTTCCTCATTGTGTAATAAGACATTTAAAATGTTTGCTTTTTAAACGAGCTTTAGCACTCCTAAGAGACAAAAACTCCCTGTTAATTTTTTCTACGAATTACTGACTTCCTTAACTGAACCCAAGAGCGAGCGAACGTTGTCAACAGGAGAAAAGGAAGACGATAAATGGAGAAGACATTCTGTTCGCAATGTCAACTCTTGG
The DNA here is from genome assembly GCA_003864495.1 of Nemopilema nomurai. Lineage (NCBI taxonomy): Eukaryota > Metazoa > Cnidaria > Scyphozoa > Rhizostomeae > Rhizostomatidae > Nemopilema > Nemopilema nomurai. The sequence continues at coordinate 944,606 of ML133496.1, read as the reverse complement.
GTTTGACAATTACGTTGATCCACTCAAGCAGTATTTGGCAAAGTACCGTGACGTAAGTCTTCGCTGCGAATTCACGATCTTGTTTGTACAGTTTCAATTTTGTTTAGTGGCTTGTTTCTCCAATTCGCCCAAATTAGATTATTTCTTTCAAACATAATTTCATTGATATTTCATTGCGTATCACCAGTGTTCGAAAATCCAATTTTATAAGAAAAATTCATCATCAAACTTTAATAGCCATTATTTCAATTCGATTTTGATGTTAGGTCAGATCACATTTTGATCACATCTTTTATGCCCCTTTTCAACTCATATTTCTTCAGATTTTCTCTTTACCTTGAAATGGGCTTTCACCTTGAAATGGGCTTTCACCTTGAAATGGGCTTTCACCTTGAAATGCACAAGACCACGTGGATAGGAATTTGCAACTCGTTGCAAGCATAGAGCATTGTTTTATTCTTTTCGTCCTCTGTTTCAAGTAAGAAAGATCAATTCATCTCGCATTGCTCATTTTAGTCGATCAAGAACGAGAAAGGTGCCATGAATTCGTCTTCAGAAAACATCCGTGGGGACGGCGATCAAGGCATGGATGAAAACGCGGACAATACCCCGCAGTCAATCCAGTTCCAAGTGGCGGGTTCGTTGAAGCTTCTAACTCCTTATATTCACTGTCCACAACCATCGAAGGATGGGTTTGACGAGGCGTCGCCTTGTGCTATAATTAATTCTACAAGGTATCAGCCACACAAGCATCTACGTATGCTGGCGAAGACCACATCGATTGGTCTTCAATGCCTGCCACACTAGATTAAAAGTTCCAACACTCTCGTCTTGGCTTTGCAATGTCTACTGTATCGATCATCTTGTTGTTTTTGTCTTAGGAACAGCCATTCACCCGAGCATGGTAGCCGGCGATCAACAGTCTTCCACGATATACACATACCCAGCACCGGTAATGTAGTGGGCCACATTCGTCTCACTTGAGTAAAGGAGGCGCTATATTTCAGTTAAGTAGCCGCTGTATTTTAATTAAGGGGGCGCTGTATTTCAATTAAGGAGGCCTGTATTTCAAATAAGGAGGCCCTGTTTTTTAATTAAAGAGGCCTGTATTTCAATTAAGAAGGCGCTTTGTTTCAACTAAGGAGGCGCCGTATTTCAGTCATTTCGGGGCTTTTTGAGTAATGGAGACGTTGTATTTGAGTAATGGAGACGCTGTATTTGAGTAATGGAGACGCTGTATTTGAGTAATGGAGACGCTGCATTTCAGCATAATTGCAGCATAACATAAACATAAAGCAGCATAATTGCTAAACTATCATCCATTGGACAAGCAGAGTTTTAAAGGCATTAAAATTTCATTCAAGTTTAAGTAGAACTACTCAATGTATTTCATGTATATACCAATGTATATATAAGTTTTCAATTATAAATTCAATTTTAGCCAATGCTTCGGTTAGTTTTTACGGGGTTGCTTTTCCTAACTCATAGCTTTTGCTAACTTTGTTGTTTTTCTCATAGCTCCAAGCACCCACTCTGCATTTCCAGTGAAGCGGATTTTAGTCGCCATATTCGCTATTATCTCCAACGCGATGTTTGCAGTTTGCCAGCATTAAATGCAACATGCTATGACTTGCAGCTCATTGGAGTAACTGTCCGGTTTTAACGAACAAAGTACGCCAAAGCTGGACAAGAAGACTTTTTTAATCCGGAGAAAACCAGAGAATAGCTGGTATTTTTCCATGCAAAACTGCATCCAAAGTTAGAGATTAGAAAATACTGGGATGGAAATTTTTCGACTTTGACTGAAATCCCACGATTTACAACGCAGCAAAAGATATTTAGTGGAACATTCAAGACCAGGTAGCATCGGTTATGAAAGATGTACATTTTAACCTTGTCCGTATACGGTGAATTATGGTACTTATGACTTGGCTGTTTTTATACAATTTTGTGAAGAAAACCAAAATTTACACGAAGGATTTGCCAAGAGGATCTATAAGATAAAGTTTCCCTTTATATGTAACACATAGAAAATGGAAAGTAAAAACTTTTAGCCTAAACTTCATCGCCCTCGTTGGTAAAATACATTGATCGCTTTTGTTTAGATGATCAAAACAGGAACGAAAGTTTTGCAAGCAATATCGAAAGTAAATGTTTTTTTCATCAAGTCGTAAACAGGGTATGAACGCGAGGAAGATGCTAATCGTTTTAATGTAGAAGTCGAAGCGAAAAAACCTGTGAACAAAAAGTCATATTTGAAGAGGTAAGATATGACGTCCTAGTATGAATATGACCGACTGAATATGACCGACTGCTAATGACAACTCAAGGGAAGGTTTCCTGTCAGAAGGTTATAATACCACGTGTCGACTGCCACTCTCTGTATAGGTATATGCGTAGATTGCTATATTCGTGTATATAATGTTTAGTTGTACATATTAACGCCACTGTTTACTTTTAAACGCGTTAGTTCGCAATCGCTTATATTTATCTGATGAGTCGAGTCTGACCAATTTACTGTTTTTTGTACCTCAGCCTCTTGTCTTCCCACCTTTATATGTCAAGCAAATTTATTTCAGTTTTTAGTTTTAGATTCTGAAATTTTCAATTTTTTTCAAGCAGGAAAGGTAGGCGATAAAGTCTTGTAAGAAACTGCTTCAGGTACAATTGTATTTATTTACATCACGATTAAAGAATCACGATTCTTTCCATCATGATTATACAATCACGATTCTTTCCATCACGATTATAGAATCTGATTTAATAGTGCGGACACCTATTGATTTCCTTGCTGCAAAAGTCTGACAAAAGTAAATGTGAAAACTTTCTAGGAACTAAATGCTGACATTTTTAGCGTTCCGAGATTTTGAATCTACATGAGTCCATTTAGTTTGCAAAAGCACGGATAAAATCTTGCATTTGCTTGTAATATCGATATCATAATACCATAAAATTTAATAGCACAACAACATTGCTTGCACATGCGAGAATTATCGGTGACACATTTTGTTTTGCCTGGAGTTGAAAAATCCCACCATCTCGATTCAACTGTGCAATGCCTTATCAATCTTCAGTTATCATTGGCCTTCTCCTAGGTTGTTCCCTGCTGATGCTAGTAATCAGTTTGTAAACACTGTATTCTGATTTTGTTTGCTATCAGGGCGAGGTCAGCTTCCGTGATATGCAGAAATGCGAGAATCCTTTTGCAATGAGGGAAGAGCCGGCTTTGGCCTGATCCGTAGCCCCTCACTTGCTTTTGCTTCGCAGTCAAGCGAATGACCGGTTATGAAGCGGAAAGTCGTTTTGCAACGTCCGGAATCTGAACAGCACGTTGATCATCATTGTTTTGGCTCCAACACGCTTAATTACACATTATTGTATTTTCATGCCTCTTAATGAATGATATTGATGCACGACGGGGGTAACATATGCTTTCTTGTTGCCTCGTATTCAGTTTTGAAAAAGAGGCAGGCATGATCGTCTTCTATGTTAACTAGGACTCTGCTTTAATCTCGACGGACTTTGTAATTTAACTTTTCACACGTTAACTGCCGTAAAGAAACTAAACCAGGTGAAATTCCGTTGCGTGTTAGGCAAAGATGCGATGCAGAAGCAAATGAAAATCCTTCTCCTAAGTAGGACATGTTACTGGACAAAACTGACCAATGAAGGTAACATTAAATACTTGGAAAATGATCTTCAGTTGAATGGATACAAAAGCATTCTGTCACTATCAAGAGGCACAGATCGAAAATAGAATAACGGAGGATCTTGCAATATGGAGCTTCCTTTTGTTTCTGAGAGGCAAAATCCAAAATGCCTTCATTGATGGTTACTGCTATCAAAACTTGCTTCGAATAATAACAATCTTAATAATTATCTGCAGGTACCACTATTCTGTCTTTAGCCTATGAGTTGGCAAAATCGACAAATGAAATGCCGGATTTTTATCATGGTCTTCATCGTTCTGGTAGTTTGTTCAACCTGTTTCAGGCTTTCATTAAAACTGACGAGCGGGAAGACAGGGAAACAGCAGTGCAACTAACAACTGCCAAGATAAGCCCTCCCGGTGTGCGAGACCATTGTTAACGGTTCTGTTCACGTGTGAAACAAACAATGGAGTTCATGCACAAGTTCTTCAGGAGCAAGCGAAGCGTGTCGCCTAAGCTTCTGTCCATTGAGCTTGCTGTGTGATTTGATAAGCACTCAAATGGTGTAATTTCTAACTTTTATTGAAGCGAAAAACCCCTTTGCACATTTAGATGTCTTAGTATCGAACAAGAGTTTGACTCGCCTCGCTGATTGTATGTTTATAAAGTAGGCCTACAAACTGCTTCTTGGAGTTTACCCAACAGCAGAAGGCAACTATTAGTAAGGTTTTGATGCCAAGGAATATTCGTCTGTATTTTCCACATGCAGCAAAAATAACTTTTCAAGCTGGCATCAGTAGCAGTGTTTGCATTTGAAATTCGTTGGTAAACAGGAGATATTTTTGCATGCGAAATTCTGATGTGGTGGAGTGGGATGGCTTGTGCTGTATGAGGAAATTGGTGAGTTATTGAGAATGCGGATCATAACACTGCTATTTGTTGCATTCTCCGTCTTAGAAATATAAACACGAGTAGCCTTGGTATGACTAATTCAAGGAAAGGCGTTTTAATGAGTAAGAATCGATCTGGGATTAATTACTTTCTTCGTTTAATCAAGGTAATAATAAGATACGCCTTGGGTACAAGATTTTCAAATCTAAATTCATCTTCTCACAAATCCCAATCAAAATTGCTCGTCTTTACGAATAATAAGACACTCCTTGCTGTTCAAGGCGAGGCCAAATGCACTCTTGCAAACTACCAACCTCTTGCTGTCAACTTTCAATCAATTTTAAAATCTTTTAAGAAAACCTCGGAAGCAAGTCAAGCACATTGACCAGCCCCAAATTTGTAGAAACTAAAAGTTCTTCGGCTCTTACTGCAATTCAAAGATGATGAAAAGAATCATCACACCACCATGGAGCTCCTGATTTCAGCCTGAGGCAGTTGGCCTCGCAGCCCACATTTGACCATATTGAGCAGTCACGTAGGCCGTATTCATATATGTTGTATGCTCCACTAACTGTCAAAAAGTCGGGACCGTTCTCGTCTCCCCCTAAAACGTACATCCTCTGCATTATATTTGTTTGTGGAGGATGTTTGCAGATATTATGATTGGACGAAGAGTAAATAGAAATTACGAAAGCAAGGCCTATCTTTCGATTACTTTATATTTTGACAAACAATGTTAAGAGTTGGGCCTTAAAACTGGGTGCTGAAGATGAATTGTTTCAATACAGAGCCCCAAGCAGCCCTGGTAGATTACGCACCATCCTAATAAATTTCGTAAGGAACAAAGTGAGTAGTTGATGGTTGCGTTCCTCGGCTCCGTGTACAAGAAACTTCGCAGTTAATGCTACTGTGTGGTGTAAAATATACTTACTTTCGAAGTCGCTAGAAAATTGAAAGGACCAAATAAATAAAGGATTTATGCCGAAGCAAAATTTGAGCACTTTCAAGAACGCTGTATGCATTGATGCATTTCATTGCCAAAAACCCAAACTCAAAAAGCTTTCCAAGTTTTATTGTGCTGAAACATCCGTTAATGAGGAACTGGATTGAATAGAGGGGGTGTACCAGGGGAGTGTTTTAATTGAATGGCTCAAAAACAAATTACTAATTGCTCTTCCTAATTAGCCGTGAAAATCAAAAGGCTTTGGATGCAAATGGATGTGACTAAGCTATTTTGCTGGGAATTTAAATGCACCAAATTTTGTGCGTCATGATTCTGTCATCTATGTTATTTTGATGTCACCTTGTTGGTTTCTGTCAAGCTGTCAAGTTAATGGGAGTCTGCCTGCTTTTGAAGGCAAAACTTAGAAGTGAATCATTGTCCTTGATCACTAGTGCAATTTTCTTGCAAAAACTTTTGTATATGTTCATCGTTTGCTTAGAGGGTTGTAGACTAACGATACGCACGTATTCGCTTTGAATGCAGATATTAAAAGCCACCGTGAAATGACGTTCGAATGAACACAATGACCTTTTGCATTAATATCCAATAAAGAAAGTGAAATTGAAATTGTGCTTGATGAATTGCAAGACGATTTACACTCCAATTCTTTAATCAATGAAGAAACAAATTCCTCGATGAAAAACGAGCGCATTGAGAATTCACCAGCAAATGAACTGATAGCCACTCCCATTCACAGGAAATATCAAGGTTTTTATGCGAAGAAATCGTCAGTTTATTATTTGCGCTTAAACACATAAAAGATGAATAATTCTTTTCAATTGCTTTTGACGGTCTTATCACTGCAGTTTGCTTTAGACCATGGCTTTCACGCCTCTTCAAGCGACATAAAAGCCGAGGCAACGTCGCTTCCTCTTTCAAGTATTTCCCTTTGATTTTAGAACAATTATCCACCCATGACCATGCAGTTAAGAAAACGACTATTCCACCTTGTCTTGTGACATACTGTGTGCGCAATTAGGCCTATATGCTTGCTGTTTGTATGAGTTCTGGTTGGATATTGTTCTGAAGTGCAGGTCCGTCCATATCGTTTCAAAGATTTGTTCTCATGGCGTGAAATTGTGCTTTCGTCTTTGACCTTACGACGGGGAAATTTTTTTGCAAGACATTTCGCATCACAGATAGCTTCTGTTGATTTATTGAGAGATAGACGGAAACCCACCGAAGATCTTACATTTCTTTCACTCGGGAGCCTGTAAGTTGTTAAATACTTTTTATGTTGAGAACTTTCTGGGATATGCCCGATTTGATATGCATTTTATCGCCTATTTGTCTACGATACGACTGAAATTTCTAACTTTCGCACCCTAGGAAACAGTTTATCCTCGTCTGCAATGTATAATGTCATAGCAGCTTCTAACTAAATAACCACAACTTTTATTTGACATTACTTTCACTGTATTTCCTTTCACCCCATACATATTTCCTCCCTTCTACCTTTCAACAACCTTTCAACAAAATACAGAACCTCGGGCGACAAACTCCAGCTTTACCTTTCAATTCATCAAGAAAATCTCCGTCACATCATTAGATTAGGAATTCACAACTTTATGACAGGCAATAGTGTACACACGCCCAACTTTTTATCTCTCTGGGTGAACAGTTACAAAGAAGGTGGCAGTGATTTTTCGACAAAAGCTTCCTCGACAAAAGTTCACTATTACTTGCTCGGGAAATATTTCCAACGACACTGCCAAGCGAGGACTTTTTGGAACAAATTCACTTTTAACAAAGAGCGTTTTCGTTACCCAATTTTAGGATAATTATTATACTGATGTAAAAAACGCAGGTTCATTGGTTAGGCAACCAGACGCGGTGTTAACCCGCGATACCAATGTTGTTTAAGGGGCATTCGACTTCATACTTCATGTTTCATAAAATTTTCACGTTACACTGCTTATCAAGTAAGGCGAGTGTCAACAATAAACAGGTTCTCAAACAAGCTTCATGAACTGAAGAATGAGCAAGAAGAGGCTCTTTGAAAACCCAGTGATCTTTACGCTTCCCGTTTGTCCGAAGACGATGGGATACCTGCCAAAGTGCTCACTTCTATTCACATCTAGAGATAATATGCGACCAGATATACTCTTGAATCTTCTGTTCTTACATGACTCCTACATCTGCCTGATCTATTCACACGGAATCATTGAAATGAACTAATTGTGCACGGTAGTCCTGTGGTAGCAATTGTTGTTTGGAGTTCGTTCTCACTGATACAAGCCTGCTCTCCATTTCCTGCTCACACGGTACGGTCTGCTCTACGTGATCTGGTTAGCTTTGTCCAGCAACTCCGTTCAACTGTTTTTCAGTTCGAGAGTCTTTTCTTCGTGGGAACGCAGCCAATCGCCGTGCGAAACAAGACTTGTTGGGTATCATTGCTTTGACTATATAATTTTTGACTTGTATCGTTATCGTCTCTGGATTGCTTCGAAATGAACCAAAAATGTCGAATAATTTGCTAGTAAATTTCATGTTTTCAGTTATTTTTGCTGTAATGTGTCTTCCACGAGTTCTCTCACGGAACCGTTGCTACGTCATTAGCCTTTCATAAGGGACTGACTAGACTAGGGCAATTTCCTACTTCCGACAGGTTTTCCTCACATAACTGGAGTTTGAATCAAAAAGTGACCACACCATTCCAGCATCTAATATTACTCAGGTTTAGCCTCGAGAAGGCCCCAGTAAGATTAGGCCTTCTCCCCTCGAATTGCAAGGCCATTGTTATCAAAACAAACACCCATCTCAATCCAACCGGGAGTCTGCTGTTCATTATTCGAGCTCCTTCTCTACCCAACTCTTCTCTCTGTCAGAGCCAAGTGGTTTAGCTTGTGATGTCACTATCCCTGCGCGGGACACGGGGCAACCCGCGAAACATGGGGCGACCCGCGGGATTGATTGCGTATTGAAAGGTGCTTTGTCTAGTTGCATCAGTTGCTGTGTGGGTTTGACCTTGTTTACAATATCCCACAATCAAATTGCCACAATGATCTTATATTTGTCTAACAACAATTTCAATGTCAAATTTAATGAATGCACAAAGCTTACATCCGAGATTACAAAAACATCATCAAATGTTGTAATACTTTTAATGCCTACTTTCAGCTGCTACTGTAATGCGTTTTGATTGTAAAAGAATTCTTGCCGTTGTAGCTTAAATGGGCTTAAATGTCTGTAAACACCGCTGTGCCTAGATAGCTTCCTCTTCAATCGATTCATCAAAAATTTCCGCAGCAGGTCAAAAAGGATTTTCTATAAAGTCAAATCAAGTAGTTCAAGTTATCATTGTTGCCTTTAGGCCCGCCGGGACTTTCAAAATGGCTCCTATCACACGCAAGAGGAAACGCGATTCCGAGAGAGCAGCTGTTCACTGCCAAATGATAGAGAACACGGGATTCTTCAAAAACCTTCCAACTGAAATTGTCGAAGTGGTGCTTGGTCACTTGGATGCGCCATCTTTGTCTTCGATATCATGCACATGCAAGAAATTACACGAGCAGGCCCATAAAGCATGGAAGACGCTGTGCAAACGACTCTCGCTCGACTACACACCAACACCCCTCTGCGTAGCATCACCCTCAGTCACGTCATCGCTGTACTATTACGACGAGGCGCTGCGAAAGTGCACTAGTGACAGTTCAAAATGGCGGATCATAGCAATACGCTACTGGCTTTGCTGTCGCTGGAAATGCGTCGTTTGCTTCAGAAGCTGCGCCAGGCGGTCGGACCCGCATCGTGATATTCTCCTCTGTGAGTCTTGTCACCCTGTGTTCTACAAACGAAAGAGTTGCGCGAAGGTCAGTTGCCTGTTTACTTCGTTATTTAGCCCACTTTGTGTTTGGAGTCAATGATGTCTACATAAGACTGGATCGACCCTCTTATTATTGTGAGGCTTGCCCGCGTGAGAAGTGAGGCTCGCCAAATTCGATTAGGCCCTGGAACCGTGGGACAGCAACACCGAAATGAATTTACACGAATCGAACAATTTATATCGCTAAAATTCTTGTCTGTTTTCAACCTAAATGTTTATCCAATAACTTAACTTGGCATAGCTATTTGTGACCTTCTATAGGCCCACGCTCTTCGGAGGGTACCACGTGGAAACGCAACATTGACCTCAGTCTAAAACGGCAGAAGTTCGATCCAGTCCGTTTTTGAGGTCAGCGGCTGGAGTGGAGTTTTGAATTAGACTTTGAATTTATGAAAAACAATAGCCTCGTTTTCAAGCTCCTATTACTTTTGAATGCAATCTACAGCCTCTTTCTCGTACTCCACATCCCCCCCCCCCCTCCTACGTTGTGATGTTTGGTTAATTATCGCTTTCTCTTAATAAACAGGATCAATTTGGCTTGACAGAGAGAGATTTGCACCTCATTGTTAGCAATGGATACGAGTACCTAATAACTGACTTGATTTTTCTGGCTCGTACGAAATACGGAGGAAAGGACGGCCTAGAACAACGCTTGCAGGAAAAGAGAGACTTGAAAATGCGGAGAGAGGCCGAAAAGGAATGCAGCCTGGTAAAGAGGGAGTCAGAAGTTGTAGATGCTTTAGTGCGAAACAGGAGTTCGTACAGGTAATAATACATGTATCATGATGTTGGTCTGGCAAGCATTTGTACCCCGAGGAGATTGAAGGACTTTGGTAGATTATGCAAATTGTCTAGTACTTCATTCCCCCACCTCTCTTACAAGAATCGAGTTAGTTCACAGGTTTCACTGACAAAGGATACCCCTATCTTGATATTAATTGGGAACCGATTTTTATGTAGTAGATGCGTTGAAGCCCCATCAATTATTCCACTTTATGGCCAATGGATTTTCCAGCAAATTTACATTCTGCTTCCAGTCAATAGAGTGATATTTTTTATTTGTACTATTAGGCCCCATGAATCATGTGATATTATAGGAACGTTTAGGAGATATTTCACTTAAGCTTTCCTTCTCAAAACAAGTCCTTTGCAAGTAAATCCTTTTCTTCGTATTCTTTAATTAATTGAATAACTCAATTTGTTTGGGGAAGTAATTAATTGTATTTGATAGTAATTAAGGCGTAATTAAGTGATCAATCTTTGCAGGGATGTGCGAGTGGTTGACTCAAGGTTCATGCCTTACGTTTCCATACCGACAACATATCGAAGATGCTCCTCCCAAACGGCTGATGACGCTGCGGCCTGGCTCATCTCAATGAAGAACAGATACAAGGCCCGTTACAAATGCCTTCTGAATCAAATTTTGGTGCAATCTTCAAGGTGCAAAGGCTGCAAAAACATGCCACCTCAAAGGTTCGTAGTCGAAATATCTAATCCTAAAACGGATAAATTGTTATCAGTTTGACATTCTTGTGAGAGTTCTGTTAAATTGAGAAAACGCAATTATGTATTCAGTGTTATGAAAGAATGGCATATTATGGGCCTAAGTGTTGTGAAGATAGAAAGGTTCCTACAAATGCCTTCCCATCAACAACAGTGTGAGTTTCGAGGTGCCATCCGAAGCAGAAAGTAAACCGAACTAGACATTAAAAGCTGATTCAAGGCACCACTGTCATATCATGTCAATGGTAACACAGCCATATTGCTCTTTGATGATTACCATTCTCATATTGCTTACCTATAGCTGACTATTCCTTTTTCACGACAGCATTGGCTCTGTACCCAGCTGTATCCACATCACGGCCCATGAAGCAAGCAGGACTTTCTCCTTCATAAAAGAAAACTTCGCAAAAGACATCAAGGCCTACATGAAATCTGGACTGTTGAGTGAGTCTCCAAACGGGCCGCAAGATTGCGAGAAGTGGGCCGCTGCGGAGCTTTTTGAGCGGGCAGAAAGAAAAATCAACCTCAAGAAGGCGCTACAAGATCTCGAAAACGAATGGCCTCACATTGTCAAAGAAGGTTCGTTACAATATTAAATTTTATTTTTATAAGACGCACGTTTTGTCTAGGACAATTTCATCACGGATGTTTGGCCTTGTTATAGTGCCTGTAATAGTGACTTCAAAAGTATCAATAATGCTATATATATTACATTTTATTCTAAGCGTCTACTTCTATGACAATATTCTCTGAGTAATATTGGTAAGTTCGCTTGCTGTTGAATTCAAGGATTATTAACACCATTAGCTTCATCACAAACATCCACAGATAATTGAAACTGATATCGATATTTCAGGTTTAAAGGACCCATTGAGATGTTCCATGGCGGAGGATTTCGTCCAGAAGGGCGTGGTGGTTCTGCAACACCAGACTGGAAAATGCCGACTAAAGCGCGCCAAAGACATCGCAAGGGTCATCCTGGCCGCTGCGCGAGGCTGGCAGAGTAGGAACTCGGAGCTGGCCAGCCTGATGGAGTGCCGGGGGCTCGCACCGCCTCTCGACAAACTCAAACCTGAATGCAAGTCTTTGATGGACGACTATGTTGATCACATGGTTATTGTGAGTATGAAATTGTTTTGGGGCCTTGTGTATTGTTGTAACCATAGGCGACAAATCTTTAATGGCTGCCGTCAAAGTATGTGTTGTTAGATTCTTTTAAAAAGAGATGTGGTCTATGGCCTGAAAATCCAAAACCTCCCTGCCTAGATTAACAGAATTCGATTGGCTGAATACCAAGGGGATTCCAATAAAAGGGGATCCCGCCGTAGCCAATTAAGATTTGACGCCTTTGCTATTGTTGTAGCCATGTTTAAGCAACTGATTTCAGCAATGCGAGTGCCAATGCACCTTTCTTCGTGCTATTCTGATTTGGTTCCAGACTTCCAAGCTTCTTTGAATCCGGATGGGCTGGACAGAAACCTTTATTTAGTTTGCAAAATTCTTGGCTGAATTAAGAGTAGTTAAATATGTTTGATAGAAACGAAGTAAGCTGTTTATTCAACATGGATTGAAAATCGATTTGCAACCCTAGTTAAAAATACGCGGCAAAACTTGCATTGATTGATTGCCCTTTTTGAATCTCAAACAAATGTTGATTGACTTTGGTGAAATTCTAGCCATATGATTTAATGTGTGATTGTGTCGTTTATGCTTTATGATTAATCAGAACACGCGTCGTGTTACTCCAAGGCATACAGCATCAACATTGTATATATTTCATCTAGGTACGAAACGGAAATATGGTTGCATGCTCTGCATTAGAAGTAGCCAATCAAATAGCAGCACTTCAGGGAATCACCCCAGAGCCAGGGTCTCCTACAACGAAGAGATGTTTCAGAATATACAATGAATGTTTTCCTCAAGAAGGTGAGTTCGTCAATGCATTCTAGAGACCCAAATCGAAACGGCTTACAATAAATAGAGAGTACTCGTTCAAGCTCTATGAATGACTTCTTCTGTATAATGTCTATTTTACAGAAGGGGGGGGGGGGGGGGGCACCGGTACTCTAGTTTTTAAAGAGACTTTAAAGATGGTTTCATTGCCAATAGCAGTTGTGGTTTCAAAACTTTAGTCAAGTCTGTCCCTTGTGGGAAGGGGGAATTGGTAACTAAAGACATCGGTGTCACCAGGTAATGCACTGTGAATTTCTTAGACCGAAAACCAAATAATCTAGTTGCAAAAAAATATGCATTTTGCAAAGATATACTGAGAGTTGTTAAAGTTGTTTCATAGAGGAGGAAGGAATCGAGTAACTCGGAAATTGCCTCTGAAGATGGCTACCAATGCAAAATGGTGCCATTGTGCTAATTTTCAAAGTTTTGAAGAATTGTCTATTATGAATAATGGAAGATAAACTAAATTACTGATTGTTAAGAACTTAGAGTTGAAGTAAGTTTTCATAGATTTATAATCGTGTACACATTTGCCATGGATCGTTGAAAATAAGGTGAATATATTTTAGAAAAAGGTAAGATTCAAAGTAACATAAACATGCTTGAGATTTACGCAAGTTTTGAAGCATTTATGATTTTTTTCATGCCACTCATTGCTTTTATTTTTGATTTCAAGATCCAAATCTGATGATGAAGAATCGCGAGAAGTCACTCAAGTCCAGGATGGCGTCACTTGCTGCATCGGGACAAGCTACAGAAGATAAAAAATATGCTAGATCATCAATTGACGATTTCATAAAAAAGTGAGTGCTTGCAGCCTTTCTTGGTCCTTCATGCAGTTGTTAAATTGCAAATTGATGAATGCTCGAAACAAGGGGTCTATTTCTTCTGAAAATTTTTGTCCAAGTATGCAAAATTAATGTTCGAGGAGGGTCGACCAGACAAGATGACCTAAATGTGCTTAATGGCGGCAAGCCATTTTTAATCAACATGATAGCGCAAATTTGAGTAAATTCTACATTATGTGGTGGCTAAAAGTCTGTTTGAAAGGACACTGAGAAAGTTTAATCAGTGTTTCTCAATTTAAGCTGCTATTTTCCTGGTCAAGTACCAGAAAAAGCCTCGGCGTACTTCTATATCTTGGTAAATTTGTTGGTGAAATGAAAACGGTCTGTTAGGGTGATTTGCTGGGAAAACCACTGAACAGCTATACGCATGTCTCACTTTCATTCATTACAGAAAAAATGTACTTGTTGCCTAGCCCCCCTTTTTGTGTATTCAGACTCTTTGAAATTTTGAAGATAACTTTCTTTTTTCTGTTTTAGTGGAAATACTAGTTCTTTATTTGGATACAAGCTTACTACCCCAGAAGCAGTAGCCGAAATAGCCAAACTAAAGACAAGAGTCATATCAGATCAAGGACATCAGCTAAAGTTTTCTAATGAAGAGAATCTAGAAACTTAGGGTATTTAACTATAGTATGTACATAAAGTCGATAAGAACATTTTCGTTTAATTATCTTTGTACCGTGATCGAAATAAGAGTTAAGAAAATCATATGATTGCTGTGTATATCATAGATATGGCATTAAATTGCTAAAATATTGTTTGAAGTTAAACTAGGCTTTTAGGAAATTAGAAAAATAGTCTTAGTATTTATCGCCAATCGAGGGCTTCTATATAATACTTTCAGTAGATGAAAAGCCCCAGCTGCTTCTGCGTTTTATAATACTTTTCAATTACGCTAGTGGTGCTTCGAGGTATTTGTGAACATGTTCTGTTCTCGATGCTAGTTGCTTTGATATTAAAAGAGCAGCAATGTTAAACATATCAATTGCTACAATGGTTGGCTGGCTAACTGTAATTTTGTCCTGTTCACTAAGTTGAATCATGCGTCATAAACTATGAATCGAAGTTGAAATAACACGAGTATCACTGCTAATTTTTGAATTTTGCTAAGTTCAATCTTTTCTCAATCCACTTTAAACAGTGTCTTAAACAAGGCTCAATAATGGGATATTAAAATTGCCCGAGCCTCTCCTATTGCCCATTAAATGACTCCAAAGAGCCTACGACCCCCCCCCCTCCCTTGATTACAACCCCAGCCCATTATATTTATGACAGTGTTACGATTGTCACCATCTCAAATGGACTCCACAGCCATGTTGCCATTTTCTTGTCATGTTGCCTTTGAGAGGATTAAGAGAGTTGGCATGTCTAGCTAAAACAATAATGCCATATTTTAACCTGCTCTTTGAAGCCGTGAGTTAAAGGTTCATTATCATAAAAAAGCGGATGGAAATTGCAAATACTAGATACAAAAGGAATCAAAACGAAACTGTTAAAAGATAGCTGCCGAGAATCAGGAAAAGTCAATAAATTTTGTTGAACTTCAAGTTGATAGACAGATCTTTCAGTTGATTACAGTGATTTTAAAATGATTTTCCAGCTTTCAAACGATCAGCTATTCAAATAGTGTATTCCGTAGATCTTTAGTATGCTAACACGTATTTGCATCTGTCTAAAGTTGATATACATGTTTATTTGTGAATTGCAAGTTTTGAGCCAGAGGAGTGTGATGTTTCTTTCGCCTTTCAACTAGCTCTTTGCTAATTTAAAAAATACTCTGCATTTGCACAGATTTTGCCTTGTTTCCGTATTGTTATTACAAAAACTAATTTTTAAGCTTTAAGAATGTTTCTACGGGGGACTCCATAAGGTTTTCTGAGGCTACGAAAAAAACCCTGGGAATTGATCATGAATGCACAAAGACAATTTTCCCGTGATCCCATTGATTCTAGGTGTGCCTGAATAAAGTTCAGCTTCAACTCATAAAATATGTATAAGTCATCTTACGGCCTTCGCGGGCTTTTTGTGGCTTCATCAATAATACAAAAAAGGAAAATATTATTTGCAATTAAGAAGCCATACTCTGGCAATCCAATCCAATACATTTTAAAGGCTAAACGCTCTGGGCCAATGCTTTTATGCCCTTTGAAAACTATTTTGCATGCATTGAGTAAGTACCACTATTTCAAAAATATTGATAATTTTGTTCAGTGGACTCCCTCCTTTCAGATTTATTATGAATGTCCTTGTTGTCTCGTAACGAGACCGAGGCTGTGTGTCAAATGGGCTCCTGAGTTGGTCCTAACAAATGGAGATAACAGTGTGATCGATGCACATGGCAGAATAACCATTCCACAGCTTAACGCGAGATGCCTTTAAAGAAAAATAGAAAAGAAATGTTGCCTACAACTTCCAGATATTTACTCTGTACGTGTACATAATTTCAAGGTCATCGCAGCTACCTCTGGCCGACCGGAAATCTCGCTTCATCACTGCAGTGTCATTTGCGTTACTTCTGAGTTTCAAGAACTGTTTGGCGGTTTTCGATGCTTTAACTGCAATGGCTTTGAAAAGATACGTTTAATGTTGAAAATAAACTGAAGAAGATGTTGGCCGTTCTTAGAAATAATATCAAGATGGTCTAGTGATTTGAAATCTCCTTTTTATACAATTACTTTTATTTCGCGCTGATTTTTAACGAAACACTAATAAGTCTTGGAACTAGGAGGAAAATGGATGTAAATAATATTGTTGAAAATATTGAAGTTGTTGGTGCAGATGCCCTGCTGGTTGGAAATGCAGAAACAGGCATTGAAGAGGAAACAAGGAGCGAGGTGGACAGTTCTTCATCTGTTGATGGAGCTAGTGGTAGCGATGGCGAAGACGATACTGATAACTCTACCGTAGACGACAATAGTGGAAATGCAGAGTTTCCAACAAGAACTCAAGGTTCAACAAAAGTAAAGAAGGATGCAAGAGGGAAGAAGAGGAGGAAGCCTTCAAATAAGAGAAGGAATATAAGAAAAGTGTTGAGGCTTGATCAGTTGGACCAAAAGACGGTTGAGGCACAAAAAGAGGAACAGGAGCGTCTTAGGCGTCTTGAATTGCAGAAAAGCTTGTCAGGAAAATTTGCAGAGAGTTTTTTGGAAACGCAACTTGAGTCTTCCAAGATAAAGAGTGACGCCAAACCAATAATGATTTTGGATGATGATAATGCTGAACTTGAAGGACAGGAAGATAGTGTACAAGAACCAGTTATATTGATTTCAAGTTCAGATTCAGAACATGATGAAGCGTACGAAGATGCTGATTCGGGTGATGACTCAGACAGTGCTGATGATTGTCGAAGTTTGATTTCAACAACCAACTTTCGGAATGAAGATGGGAAGATTTTGGTCAATGTTGGTCATGCAGAATGTGAACCAGATATATTTTTGCCAACACATATATCAAAGGTTATAAAGCCCCATCAGGTAAATTTACTTATTTTCTAAAAAGGATACAGTTCAAAAGCTTCTGCAGACAATATCTAAGAGAAGATCCTAATACTCATACAAAAGTAGTAAAGAAATATTTGAATTGAGGTTTAAGTTTGAAAACTAATTATTGGTCATATGATTATGTTTCAATTTGTTTTGTTGAAGTTTTATTAAGTATGTCTATTTCAGCAAAATATTATTTTCGTAAAGTATATATCAATCTGACACAGCAAACAATCATTTGAATGATAAAATACAGAACACAGATCAAGAGAAACCCACCCAGCAGTAAAGCCAATCAAAGAGAATCCTCCATATACAACAATATTTCAGCACTTCAAAGTATGTAAAGAGGTATGCTATTGTGATCGCTGCAAGTAGGAAGTGAAAACAGCAGTATCAATGATGTTTACTTGTCAAGACTGTTGACAACAAAGTAAGAAGTTGTTTAGAAGACAGAGGTCACCAACCAATGAACATTGCAAAAATATTTGTTGGTTATAGAAAAAATTCATTTCTTAACAAAAAAGGGTTCTGTTCAATAGGAAAGTGCAGGAAGATTTTAGAATTGCCTGTATTTTAGAGAATTGATAGTACACAATATTTCAATTTTGCAAGTGGTTTTTCCTGGTAAAGCATGCATTCATTCATACAGGGAATGTTTCAATTGCTTTATGTTTTGCTGTTATTTTATGCAATAACTACTTAACATGCAAAACAGATTCATCTATAAAATTGCCATAAATGACAAAATTAGTACCCAGGGTGTTTATTTAAAAAAAACTTTTACAGGTGCTTAATTGCCTTTATGGGATGGTTATTTGGCAGGGGGTGCTAGTTGTGTCATTTAGGGTTATGTCGCTACTTGTCTATGCAAATGATGCCTTGATGCAGTTGAAGTAGAGTTGATATTCTTAAAGCTATGACAATTGAATTTTCACCCTTAATGCAGTTCTCAGGAAATTGTAGATGTACAAATCACAAAGATGTATATACTAATGCAAACCATTTTTTACACAAGCACCAAGATTTTTATTCCAAAAGTTTAAAAGGCAACTCAAGGCCTTGTGACAAGTACAACTAGCTAATATCATGAAGATATCAATTATGAATTTAAATTATGATTTAAAAAATTACATGGAAAGTAAGTAGTCTTATTATTAATGTTTAACTTATTTTTGCGTAGATACTTGGTATCAGATTTCTTTTTGATAATCTCATCGAGTCAATAAAGGATTTTAAAGCAAACCGTGGTCTTGGGTGCATTTTGGCACATGCGATGGGCCTTGGAAAGACAGTTCAAAGTATTTCTCTTGTGCATACTTTCCTAACGTAAGTGTACATCATTATTACCATAAAGCAAATACACCTTATACATATGTTACTTGTATATCAATTTTCAGATGATATACTGAAAATCCTATCTTTCAGATCTCCTTTCATTTAATCTTTGGATCTCTAGAATCTAATTATTTTATTTTCATGAAATTAAAGAAATCTAGTTGATATTCTTCATGTCAGTTTTTAGTCTTCTTGCGAATTGTTTTGTGAAAGAAATATTGCAGCATGCATAATTTTGTAGTATATATGCTTATAATGCTGAGCCTCTTTAATGTTGTAATCTTTTGTTTCTTTGTGTTATATTTACAGGTATACAGAAGCTAAGAAGGTACTTATCTTGGTGCCGATAAACACTTTACAGAATTGGCTAAACGAGTTCAACATGTGGGTACCAGAATTACCTGGCTCAGATTCAAACAGCACCAAAAGTCACAACAGAGACTGTGTTATGGAAAATGGGCCTTCTACATTTTCAGATGCTCCGACTACAATGGACACTGAAAATCATGAAAGCATTTTCAATGCAAGTATGGAAGTGCTTAAGAATGGTTACACAGATGAGAATACTCACGGAGATGGGAATTCAATTTCTGCTGAAGGGAAAGCAGCTTTCAACCAAAACCTTAATCAAATTGAAGTTAAAGATGTAAACAGTGACAGCCAAGTACCTGGTCACTGCAGTTGTAAGCAGGAGAATGCCGATGGTAGAAATTACAAAGTGTTCATTATAAATGACGTCCAAAAGAATACAGTTGCAAGATCAAAGGTCATAGGTCAGTAGCCTTTGTGTCAAATTCAGCTTGACCTCTAGTGTCTTTTTTCAATGTAATATTGGATAACGTTTTCAATTGCATGTGAGATATGCAAGAATTAGAAAGCTTGTTTACGGAAGGGAACGTTCTGCATTGAGCTCACGGAAGGCTTCCCTCTCTATTAGTTTACAATGTACCTTGAATTTAACTTAAGATCAGACTGTGTAGATGTAGATGATCTTGACATGCAGGTGTCAAATTGCAAGGCAGATCAAGAGGATCACATAAGCAAATTGACTGTACTTTCCTTTTTTGTTGATTCTGCTTCAAGTTCACAATGCTTTTCACAAACATTTATCACCAAATTTCATGGATTTCATTTTATTGATTGTCTACCATTTAGAGTTAAAAGCCTTTGGTTTTGAACCATAACCAGAGTGGATTCTAAGTGGAATTATTTTGTTGTCTTATATATTGGCTCGTAGATGAATGGCACCAAGTTGGAGGAGTTTTAATCATGGGTTATGAAATGTTCCGCATGATGGCAATGTATACGCCATCGCTGTGCAACAGTGTCACCAATTCGAAGGGGAAGAAGAAGAAACAGGCGAAGAAATCAGCTGCCGTCATTGATATTGAAGAAGAAGAAAGAGAGATGAAACTTCTGCTTGGTAAGAGACGTTTCCTGCTTTTGCAAAAGGAATAAAGTTGTTTTTTCAGACCAGCTGTATAGGACTCTTAGCCAGTTATTGTTTGTAATATAGACTCTAGCACACTTGTCGATTTTGATAAAAGGGACATGTTTCTATTGCTGTGGTATTACCAGAAAACCTGGCCTGCTGTATTCCGTGAATTAACCTAAAACATTTCTTCGCAGGAATGCAAGGCGCTCTGTGCAACCCGGGCCCAGATCTTGTCGTTTGCGATGAAGGACATCGAATTAAGAACCAACAATCGAATATACATCATGCGCTGCATAAAATCCAGACCAGGTTTAGTACAAAAGTAGCAAGTTAAACGATATCTAGTTAATCTCCGGACATGTTCCCCCTTTTTGCATTGATGCAACATGGGTTCTGGAGGCTATAGATAAAGGGTGTTGATTCTGTAAAGCCGATTACATTCGCATTTCAACCCAGAAAATAACCACGTTATTATGTGCATTTCAGAATGCATGAATTTTTCAAACCCCATCTCGATAAGAAATCTCGTTCGCTAAATTTATGAACCTTTAGTTTGAGTTTGTATTTCGAAATTCGATGCATAAAACACTTCGAATAAGTTTTAGGCTCCTTTATATCCTCTAAAAGTGCTCTTGATTGTACCAGGCGTTTCATTTGACATCAGCTACTACCAGCATCTGCAGGAGACCGTTGTTATTTTTGCTTCGTTCAAAATTTTTGCCTTGCTTCATGTGTATCCTACGTCACTATTTAGGAAGCGACTCGTGCTGACTGGGTATCCGCTGCAAAACAACCTAACAGAGTACTGGTGCATGGTTGACTTTGTGAGGCCGAACTACCTCGGGTCGAGGCAGGAATTTCAAAACATGTTTGAGAGGCCAATCATGAATGGCCAATGTATAGACAGCACTATAGCGGTGAGTATACGATTATTGAGACAATGCAACTAGGGCACTGTATCTTGCACGACTATAGGAGAAGACGTATGGCGTATGAATATTTATTTAGGGTGCAATGCTCAATTCAATATTTGGTGCAACTTGGCCCTGTAAAATTAGTTTCCTGGTTAAAGTAGATATAACCTAGGTGAGAAATATGTGCTTCGAAAAGATGAATAATCTGAAGCAAGCATCTTATCTAATTAAATGTCATGAGAATTTAACCCCCATGTTAACCCCCATGTCATCCCCCATTTTAACCGCCAATTAAGTTTCATGAGAATTTCAACGCAGATAGTTTTGTTGTTTCCAAGAATCTGCTCTGGCAACTGTACGTTTGAAAAGCTGGGCTATGTGCCTCCACTAGGAACAGGCTAGGGCAAGCTTCACTATTTGGTGACTCAGTTTTGCTTAGGCCGCTCCTTGTGTCTTAGAAAGTTGCATATGAGGCTCTTGACCTCGTGTTGAATCATCTGCCTCGTATTAGGCTGAAATGCATAATCTTATACAAAAGCCTCCACTGTAATACTGCGAAGTGCATTCTTGGTGAGAAGCTCTCCAAAGCAAAGTTTATTAAGTTTATTCTTTATCTTCTTCGCAGGATAAGAGACTGATGAAATATAGGGCACACGTGTTATCTTCCCTTCTTAAAGGCTTCGTTCAGAGGTAGTTTTATTTTCTTACAATTTTTAGCTGCGTTAGCATCTATTTGCTTTTGCACAGCGACGTATTCTCACGTTAATTGCAGTCACTTTGATTACGTAATTCCAGTTTCATTTGCATTCCACTGCATTTGTGAGCTGCATTTGAAATATTATAAAGTAAGTTTCATGTAGATAGCAATAACTATTAAAATGAATAGGGTCATTAATCAAACAGTTTTGAAGTGAGATACGATAAAAACAAAAAACCTGCAAAAGTGGCTGCAACTGACAATGTGACTGTTCTAGACAAGTAACTTTAAGCAGCTTTATTTTTACCCATTTTTGTTCCCCTTTAAAGTTGTCCACCGGGGTAAATCTAGCAACCCAATTTGAGGTACAGTTAATTAAAAAACTTGAAGAATTTAGAGGAACGTTCGCCTGGAAAAATTGGTATGGGTTGGAGAGCCGAATCGAAGTATCCATGGTTGTAGCAAAAGTTGGTGCTCAAAAGTTCAAAATGCAAGACTTTTATATCTTGGTATTTAGAACTAGACATTAATGTATGATATCCCTTTTTTACTAATGGCGTTTTTGCTCCCTGTGAAATAGAATTAATGTTGACCTTTTTTGATTGCCTCTTCTGACAACAAACTCAAACATTTCAATTGCAGGAGTGACTACACTGCGCTCAAGGTCGCCCTGCCCCCCAAGCAAGAACACGTTATAATGGTTAGACTTTCGCCAGTTCAACAGGGGGTCTACCAACGATTCATC
This sequence comes from Nemopilema nomurai, assembly GCA_003864495.1. Classification (NCBI taxonomy): domain Eukaryota; kingdom Metazoa; phylum Cnidaria; class Scyphozoa; order Rhizostomeae; family Rhizostomatidae; genus Nemopilema; species Nemopilema nomurai. The sequence continues at coordinate 922,321 of ML133496.1, read as the reverse complement.
TCGAGGATGCAAGAAGGATATAGTGATCAGCTCAATCCAATCAAGATATTTGCAGTCTGTAGTAAGGTATTACCCCCGTCGCGTTTTCACTCTCAGATCCAGCTTGCTTATTTTATGTTGCTGTGGTTGCTGTATTCCTCACTTTGAAACGGTGTAGTTTGTTTTATTTTTACTAAGAAAGCGCGTGAATGCGCAGAAGCTGGCGAAGCGTGTGGATACGCAGAAACTAGTGAAGCGCGTGAAAGCGCAGAAACTAAAAAAATACGTGATTTGGATAAAGGAACGAATGGACGTGAAACTTTGCCAGTGCCCGAATGGATTGTGATGAATTCTATTGTTTTCCTGTTTAATGAATAGCAGACAAGGACAAAGGATTCTTTTAGCAGACCAAATGCGTGGATGCACGCCCGGAAATGACGTATAGTAGCGACCGCTGACGTGGGAAGCCTGGGGCCGGACGGCTTCGGATGCCAGAACGAGTCGCTGTGTTAATTGAACATCAGCATTTCATGCGTAGTACAGTCACACATCAGAATAAATTTTATATTATGCCGTTGTCGAAAAACTGCGGCCATTTTAGCCCTGTCCCTTTTTCCAAGAAAAGCCCTCGGGCAGTGTTTGTTGAGGATCGGTGATCTCCGTTTACGTGAAAAACAATTGTGGCCGCGTTAAGCCCGCCCGGGGCGTATTTGAGGCATCAGGTAGGGAAACCACAAACAAGATAAGCACCCATATTACCTGTCGACAAATATTTCTGCGATGACAAACTGATGCTTGTGGCTCACGCACGGCTATCTGCCTGCCTCGTCTAGATGCTTGCAGCCTCTTAGTGGTCAGATCAACTTCAGCATGCGCTAATCCCAGTCTCTTATCAGAAAGAGAGAGACTCATTCGTTGATTAAACCCTCTTCCCTGAGACAGCTTGCCAGTGAATAGCAACATGTTTTGCATATTCTGAATTACTTAATTCTAACTTTGCTGGCTTTCAGACTATAACAAGACCCCTTCTTAGCTAGGCAGCATCTTTGATCCATTTTATGTGCAGATATTTTCATACGACTAGTGGTAGTGCTACCCATATGTTGAAAGAGATATCCAGGAATGTGGTGCCAGTTGGCAAGAAGTATGTTTTGTAGCAATCTGCATTGTTTGGTTCTAGATATGGAATCATCCTGATATTCTTTTCAAAGCAATGAAGGCAGATATGTCGAAGAGAGACGTAAGAAATTTTTCATGATTTGTCCAATTAAGTTGCACGTAAAACAGTTTCCTCACATTGAAGGTAGAGTGGCAACATTGTACCCACACATTAATGCAACCTCATTTATGCTATTTATCTTTGATTGCGATTTTAAACTTTGCAATCTTGATAAAACGCGAGACATAGATCAAATTCCAGACCAGACAAATTCCAAATTACAGATGATTCCAAATAGCATGTGCTTATGTCCGCTTGTGTTTACGTCTGTCTGTTTGTGTTTGCTTGTGTTCGCCTTCTCGCTCTTTGTGCCTGTAGCCTGCTAGTGTTTGCTAGTGTTTGCTAGTGTTTACTTGTGTTTGCTTGTGCTTGCTTCTGTCTGTTTGTGCCTGCCCAGGCAATGATTCTCTGGATAATTGCTGGAAGATTTCTGCTTTGCCTTCTAGGTATTGTTTGAGACGGATGAAGACTCTTTGACGGAGGATGGAGCAAAATCTTCCAGAAACGCAAAAGTGACGCAAAACTCTCCGCTAACAATCGGAGAGGAGAGCCAAAGCTCCTTCGGTGCAGACACGCGCTCTTTGCTATCGAAGATAACCGACTGGGTTTGTGTTTCGATTTCGCCGATTTCTCTTTTTGCAGTTTTTGCTACCACTACTACTTTTTGCTACCATTTTCACCAATTTCTTTATACACCTAAGTTGTCTTGTGTTGCTTTCAACGTCTAAAACATGTTGTTTATCTTTAACCTGGCTTAAAGTATTTCCCTTGTAAACGGAATTTCTTTACTAGGTCTTGCGCATGATGCCAGTTTGCCCCCCTCTCTCTCTCCCTCTCTCTCTCCTTCTCTCTCCCCTTCTCTCTCCCCCTCTCTCTCTCCCTCTCTCTCCCCCTCTTTCTTCAAAAGTAAAATTCATTAAACTAAGACATGATTTGCTAGTCCTCTAGAAATTCCCTTTTTCTCTAACAGGCAAAGGAGATCTTTGATTCACACCAATATACCGTTGGGCAGGCCGAGATGAGCGGAAAGTTTATTGTTCTGATGGAAATTATCAACGAATCTCTAGCCAGGGGGGACAAATTGCTTGTTTTTAGGTTTGTGATCTTTGGTTCTTTAAGCTCTGTAAAAGTTTATCAGCGAAATTTAAAGATTAGGAATCCTTTAGATTGTGGCTTGATCCATACTCTTCAATTCAGTCTCTAAAGAGTTTGGAGCTTCTGCTGAGAATCGGAAACACCAAGAGAACTTAGAAGTTCAAAATACTATATTTGAAATTTTTGATCACGTTTCGTCCATTTTTGCTTTTCGAATCTAGTATACTGCAGACACGTCGTAATATATTCAGAATTCCCTAAACCATTGCAATTCATCTATATTTGGCTATTTTCCATAATGATTTGATTTTACAATGTGATTTTTGATGTATCCCCTGCATAACACGATGGACATTAATTCATAGCAGTTTGAATTTAAAGAGAAGCACAATCTCGTTTTCCTTTTTTTCAGTCAAAGTCTGTTGACTCTTGATTTGTTAGAAGAGTTTCTTGGACGCATTCCGGTTCAGCAATCTATGGAAGTTGGTGCCTCCAGTGGAGATGGAAGAACCTGGACTAAGAATACAGACTATTTTCGTAATACTTTTACGCTTCATTCATTATAAACCTTGATATGCACTGCTTTTTATATATATTTTGGAATATTTTGACGCATTTTGGAGACATGCATCAGAAAAAGATCTTAAACCAAAGCATGTTTGCACATTACTATACCCAAAGTTTTTGCATCCAAAATTTGCTCTTGTCTCGAATCCCTCTTAAATTAAAACACCCATAATTTAGCGCAAAGCTTGACTGAAGCAGACATCAATACCCAGTTAATAAAGTCATCACGGTGATGTCCTAAGTACACAAAAGCGCTAAAAATGTTTTAGAAACAATCTATTATGTTGCATCGCAACCGGGAGCGTTCTTGACATGTTTTTAAAATATGACTTTTAATTATTTTCTCATTATAATTCAGTAGGACGTAGCCTTCCCAATGTGCCTGCACCCCGGAATTTATTGACAGGACAATGACACTGAGAATTCTTTGTAAACCACGAAGCTTTGTCTTTGCTAGAGAAGGCCCCTGTTGCAGTGTTTCTATAGAATGCTTTAAAACTAAAAGCCTGTTGGGCCTCTCTAATGGGCTGTCCACTTTGTTGCCCCAACCCCAGCCCAAATGTTAGTTTCCCCCACCCCAGGCCTGAATCGTAAGGCGATCTATGTAGGACCACCGTGAACCCCGCCTGCCAGACCAAAGAATGCAGACTGCCAGCTTTCATTTGCCTTCTTATCGATGCTAAAATGTCTTCACAGGAATCGATGGAAATACTAGCTCGTCGGAAAGAGAACGGCTTATTGATATGTTCAACAACAAGGACAACTCGACCGCAAAATTGTTTCTGCTATCAACACGGTAAACCTTAATCCCATTTTGTTTTCTTTGTACTTTTGAATTCACATCTTGTTGTCTTCTAAATTCTCTAACCTTGTTTCAAAACATCCCTAGGGCAATGCTCCCCTTTCAGTTCAAAGTTGAGCAAACGTCGATTGTATTAAAATGGTTGCTCAGAGCTTGATCAAATCAGACATGATTAAGCTATGAAAGTAGTTACTTTCTTTCCATTAATCCAAACCCCAACCCACACAAGTAAGCACATATTTCCCCTACATCTTTCGCCTATTGCGGCCTTTGGTGTTTTGCCAGAACCTGTTTTGATCTTTACCCTGAAGTGAGGCCTCGTAAAGATACGAGCCTCGCTTTGCCTCTTGTACTCCTAAGTGCGTGATCGGACCGAGGCCAGCCCCGTTCACCCTATTGTAAGGTAATCGCGTTTTATGTTGAATACAGACGTCCTTTCTATGGAACGCGATGCACACAAGCTTTTCTGAGCACGGGCACAGAATATGAAAATGGCAGAAGAGACGTCGGCACCTTTTGACGTTTCATTACGCCAGAATGCTTTTGTCTGTAACCTCCTTTTGGTTCTGATATCACAATAGAGGTTAAGAAAAATGAGCCTAGGTTATCGTTTTCAAGTTGGCCTACGCGACTTTTCTTAACAGCAAAAATGACTATTTACCCAACTCGCGATTCCTATTCTATGGCGCAGACTCTTCTTAAGAATGATTTATGTCCATTTTCTTTCACGTAAGCACATACTACCTGCATCATCTTTCGTTTTAGTGCGGGGTGTCTCGGCATCAATTTGGTTGGTGCCAATCGTGTAGTCGTGTTTGATGTTTCTTGGAATCCTTGTCATGACGCCCAGGCAGTGTGCAGGTGTGGAATTTGGTAGATTATAATGCCTTCTTAATGCTTCAATACGCTTTGTTAGCAATGACATTTAGCAGCATTCTTCTTAACCGTTACTTCTTCAGAAATCCGTGAACAAATTTGGTTTTCTTGTTTGTTTCAAGAAGTTGTAAGTGATTCAACAAATTGAGGATTACTTGAAGCAGAAAGACTGATGTTCCCATAAAATCCCTCTAGGGCTTTTTGTCGAGTAATCATCATTCCCTAGTGATTTAACTGTTGTTACTTTTCTCAGAGTCTACAGGTACGGTCAAGAAAAGCCTTGCTTCATATACAGGCTCATAGCTTCAAACACGATGGAGAAAAGAATGTACTACCGCCAGATTTCCAAGCAAGGTGTTTCTGGTGAGTGATACTAATATCATTTGTCAAATATAGTCCGGCCCTAAAATCTGCTGTTGAGCAAGACGAAAATTTGTGTCTGAGCAAAGCGTTGAATGAATTTATTGGAACTCTGTTTTGTTTTGGGTTCATTCAGCCAGTTTGATTGTATGATAACATGTAAGCATTGCTTTGAGCCATGCTGAATCGAATAATTACGTCCACACTTGCATCTTCCAAGAACTGGTTTTGAACTGTTTGATTCCCCGTTTTACATCGCCCCCTCAAAGATGATTTTCACATTTTCCAAAGCATTTAATTATAATCCAATTTTCACAGATCGTGTGATTGATGAATTGAATCCGATAGAAAATTTCACGAAAGATGAGTTGCACAAACTCTTGGCCACAACTTGGGTAAAGTCTTGTTTGAGTCAACATCATTCCAGAAGTCTTGAGCATGTATATGTAGAAAAGTAGACTCGTACAGCTCTTCTAAAGAGTTCGTGATAACTTGTAAGGTACTTGTTGAATGAAGCTACATTTCAGAGAGAATATGGCAAAGAAGTCAATGATATGTTGCTGCATTCTAATTTTTAGGACAGAGACATTTTGAAATGCCATTTAATGCAGTTAATTCCCGTCATTATTGATGGTGATAAATTCTAAAATTCATCAATTTAAGTTGTTATTTGGGCACTTTAAGACTGCAACTTTGTATCGTCTGACAATATAGTTTCATTTAAGCTAGTCTTTTTCTTTTAGGACAATGAACCGCCAGTTGATTACACAGAAGAAGCCAATTTATTCAATGACCCAGTTTTGAAGAGACTTCTGCACTCCTGTCACCAGTGGATTGTTCAGGTTTGTTTGCGTCACATCTCGGTGTCTTTTCTATCCAAACCTTATTAAGTATTAAATATTAAGTATTAAATAGTAAAGGCTTAGCAACAGATCCTTGTAGGAGCTAGAGGGAGAGCGTTCTGCATACTACCCACATTCTGTCAGTCAGAATTTCAGTTTAGTTTTTTGCTTTTTAGTTGCCATTTAAGCACGAGTCACTTTTGCAAGATGAGTCATCATCAAAGTTGTCAAACAAGGAGAAAAGGGAGGCCAAAAGAGGTTGGTTTTTGTCAATTCTTTTTATCTAGATGTGAGCGCCATCGTATTTTGTAGCACAATATTCGTGAGGCACGCATGTACAAAAACCCTCCAATTCTAAGCATCCTCCAGATTTTGCTAATTTATATGTTGGTAGAAAATCGTGAGAAGCAATATACGCCTGTGCTTTCTTCGACTAACGTGTGATTAATCTGCTGTTGCTTTTTCTCCAAAAGGTTACGAAGAAGAAAAGCGAAAGGTTTCAAATGTGATGAATGGGCCTTTTCTCAACAGGTAAATAGGCATTTAGTAGGATAACCAGAGCCTAACCGTTTGTCTATGAGACAGTGGAGGGGGGTGGCATTCTATGGCCGTTGAAATCGATGGGAATTATTCCAACGCTGATGAAGTCGAATTTTTGACCTTTGTGTCCTCTCTATTGATTATGGATAATGCGCTTAATACTCGCTGATTAAGGTCGATGTCTTTTTGTTCCGATGTTCAAGCCTCCACTGTTCCAATTTCCTACCTTTTGTGACCCTGCAACAGAATCTATTCTCAAGCATTCTATTGCTAAAACGTCACGGCCAGATACTTTAGTATGTCTTTTCAGGGTGTAAGGTTTTTAAAATGATCATTAGAAAGTATGAAGCAAAGAAAGCAACTGTTTAAAATTCATAATCTAAGAACTCACTGCTAATATAACTTCACCTTAAGCTTAAGCTATAGGCTTGTTTGTTCTCGGACTATAAGCTAGCCTACCTTCGGGCTAAAGGCTTGCTTGCGCTCGGGCTATAGGCTGATACGGCTTACACAACCAATTTTCTCTATCTTTCTTCGTAGATTTCCACCTTACCAGCAAGGGGGTCCTTTGCACATGGCTGCCACGCCGCAGTCTATGCTAAACAGCTATTCGCTCCTTTCTGGGAACAGCCTCGCATCGCAACATCCCTTGCTGCCTCATGTCAATGCCATGAACCTACAGACGAATATAGCACTGGTGAATATTCTAAGGCGTGCAGAATTGCTGCGTCAGCATCGTTTGAACTCACCACACAACGAATCAGTCTTCAGAGGTTTGTCTCTTCTTCGAATCAGTTGCTCATCTTCAAATTTCTATGCTGTTTACATGTTCTGCCATGCTAACCAAGTTTTGGCTTCGAACCAGCGGTTTTCCAAATCATCATATCAGCTGAGCTTGTTAATTTTGACAGATTTTTGGCTTTAGAGGTTTTCCGACTTCTATTTGTCTGTTTTGATAGAAGGGTTTGTTTTTTTCTAAATATTTCACAATGCTTCTTTTGATGATAAAAGTAATGAAATTGTCATCCTTGAGAACCATATGTCCTAAAGCAGTAAATACAAACACAGGGCTCACAGAGGTCTCGATAAGCCGTGAACCGATTGGTCTTTCTTCGACCACGTCCAAAATGTGGTACTTTCTCTTCCATAAGTCCATCTTTTTCTCTGTGAGCTCTTTCATAGCGTTTTCAGACGAAAAGACAGACGTCATATATCCAGACGTCATATATCCAGGATCCGCCCAAAGCCGAATTCATTCAATGCCCTCTTGCCTATACTGCTCCATCCAAGCCACAATTCCCTTGTTTGGCATAGATTAGTCTAGAGCTTACTTTGCCATTCAAAGTTTGGCTTTCTATCAGAACACTGTTGCCGAAATCACTTCTCTGGTTACCCACTTCAGCTATGTAAACGTCGCTTTCTTACAAGCCTGCTCGAAGCTCGTGATTCAGGTATCTGCTATCGTGGTAAACCGGTTAAGGGCAAGCTCGAACGACAAGTTTGCCCCTGACTGCAATTCAACAGATGCCTCTAGTTGTTATCTGTTTACTCTCTTGCTTGAGCACGGGGGTATTAAAAGAACATGGATGATGATTTGTCTTTCCTTCAGATGGCCTATCTGCAGCCAGCAACTCCCATAAAGCTCCTCCGCCCGCTTTGCTGCACTCCGCAGGCAGCAACTTCGCTCCTTCGGCCGGCTTTTCAGACATCGACCCAAGCCTATACCCAGCCCAGGCTCTGCCTGTTCTCCAAAACATCATGGCACCAACAGAAACTATGTCCGTGGCTCCTTCGCAGCCTGATGAAAGCAGCAACCAGTCTGCGGCTGAGCAGAGCGGGCCGAACGACCAAAACAGTAGCCAAGTTTCGGGTGGTGTTCCACGCGGGCCTAATGATGTCGTGGTGATCTGCATTGATTCTGATGATGACGAATGAACAATGCGATTTGACTGCTTGGACTGAATCCGCACCTTCAAGGTATTAACAACCCTTCCCTGCTATACCTACTATTGGTGAGAGAGACACTTGAAGCCCCGTGGATTGAAAGACGGTGATACCCTATTGGTCAGGCTGTGACGCAACTCAGAAGCTTTCACGCGTAGCCTGGGTCTGGCTTTACCAAAACACGGCTCCACCAGTCCAAATATGCGAGCGACGGGTGACCAGGCATTGGATTGCCGATATGAATCCCAGGCCTATCACTTGTATAATCAGAGTGACATTTTATGGTGTATTTATGTAATATTACAATATGATATTTCTTTTTCCTCTTTTGATATGTATTAAAGTTTATTTCAAGAGTGCGATAAAGATTTTCAATTATGGTGAATTCGAAGCTCTCAAACTTGCATGGTCAACATTTCTGTTACGAAGTATTCTATTTTACGCTATTTGAGTTCTTTTATGTGGAATTGAGGATCGGTTCCATTGAAAGATGTATCTCTAGAGAAACATGTTACTAAAATGAACAATCATTCGACAAATATACCTACTTTCAATTTGTTTATTTAAAAACTCAATGAATTCAAAGCAATTGTTAGGCTCCGAATCTGCGAATCTCGAGGGTATTGTTAACCAATCTTTTGAATGCAGAATCGTTCGGGTCAAAACGCCTTCAGTTTTGCACCATCAGCAGTAAGTTCTACTTGTGAGCTAGCAAGGGATGATTTTTAAGACACATGCTGATCACGTGGAAGCCTCGTATCAAATCTCACAGCCTCACTCAGAAAGCGATTATGGATGCAGAAATCAGAAAGCAATTCTCGATTAGACTGCCTGCAGCTTTAACCTGGGCGCTTTTCATGAGATTATTAGCTTAAACTGCCAAAGTTTCGTCTTATCCCCAGTTTTTCCAGCGAATAAAAGATATAGTTATAAGAACGGTCTATCTGTCTCATAAAGATGGTGTTATGCTATAACTGCAGGGTTGTAATATTTGTTTTTTTTCTGTAATGTAATCAAAACTTTCCTAATTTCCAGATAATGAGATTCCTTCCTAAACATTTCGTAATTATTTTGAGAACGAGATCTGTTCGCAAACATGCGTAACTTTTAGGGTCCAGATGAGGGGTGTTGTCGAAACTGATGGACATTGTTGAAGAATGTGTTTGGATGAGAAACCCTCCCCTATAGTTAGGACTTATATAACCCCAAAAGTGATAGTTAGGCTGACAAACAGCTTGTTATTTGAGGCCTTAAAGAGGTCAAAAGCCTGACGTAACTTGTACTCTACGAAACGAATTCATAGACTGATCCAATGGAATCAGGACATTAGCGGTCATCTCGGTCAAATTAGGTGACAGGACGTTTGAAAGAATTCTTGAGCATTTAGGCCTCCTAGCTTTGTGGTACAACCTTGCGAGAAGCGGTCATTAGTGCGCGGAATGTCCATTGAAAATTTGGTCATTTCAGCTGAAAATATTAATTTCAAAATACTTTTATCAGAGGGAAAGATTGCCGGTCTCTAGATACTTTTTAGTAAAATCTTCGGAATTTATGCAGAAAGACAAATAACGTTTTCTGATATTGGAATAGGTGGTATTGAATGTCTTCCTCCTGATTGTATATAGCATGAAAATTGTTTTGTTAAACATAGGAAAAGGAGTTTTACAATAGTTTTTGTAGTCGCTGAAATTTTTTTGCAATTTACCATAGTCACAAAATGTTCCACACAAGCTGACGACAAGACTATGTACGCAAGTGAAATTTTGACACCGATCGATTCTTATTCGACTCTTCGAGCTATATGACGTCATCTTGAGCGAATAGCGTTTTGCTTCGCTACCATTCCGCGGAGTCTAATTAGAGGCTCGTATTGATTATTAGAGCTAAAAACGGTATCCATATTTTAAACCCTCCAGTCTAATTGCTTTAACCATAGTCATTAGAGAGAGGTTTAACTCTCTTGTGACTATACTTTAACTTTGCGGCCTAGATGTTTGGCAGAGTGACAATAATTGTTCCTGTCCCTCAAGGGGCATCTCCAGCAAGAATACAGCGCTCTAGTTGCAAGCCAGCCTGTGGACTCTTGCTGTCAAGGGTCCTGGTGCCCTTTGTCTTTCAAATATGAGTCTAATGTTTTCCATGGATTGCCACTGGAGCGTGTAACTGGTGTACCAATTCAATAATGTTACGATATCGCTCGTGCCCTAGAGACAAGGGTGCAGTAGCATCTGTTTAGCACGAGGCAATTCTAGTCGATGTTTCATTACATTACCTGAAATTCTCTTCGAACAGATGCAATTATTTGAAATTCTGCAAGCAAGAGTCAGAGAGATTTTAGGGGGTGTCTCCGGCAACAGTCCCATTCCGAAATTGATGCAAGAATGCCGCGGTAATGCAAGGATTTCGCTGTGGTATAAGTCATTCAAAGGAACCCAAGTTAAGACTTTGTAATCCATGCTGTAATACTACGGTGTTTTTCAATCTTTCAAACATAACTGGTAAGTCTTTACGTCATAGCATCAAGTGAACCGTTAACTGTTTCCAACAAAGCACTTCGGCAATAGCTGCGTCCAACGAAGAGGCTTGACTGGGCAACTTACAGAGCTACACGCTCTTTCTATAAGGAACCACTTAATAAGGAGCCTACACGTAGAAGGCCGAAATATTTAAAGAACGTATACTACTAAAAACTTTTGGAACTAGGCCTTGAGGTAGGTTCTTTATGAAAAGCGTGTGTGCGACAACCTTATTTTGAAGTTCTTCGCGGTGTCTCTTGCCCCCATTGTCTCAGTAAGTTTCAGATTAGGGTCGAGCTAGGGTTGTCAACCATTCACCAATTTGTTCTTTGTCTCAAGCGCAAATATGAAATGTGTGTTCTTCATTGATTCAGAGATTTTTCATAATGCACAAATGAACATGTTTACCCACGGATAGACAAATAAGCCCAGGTCTCCATTGAAAATTTATGAGAAATTGAATGTTTAACCAAATACGACATGATCACAAATCGTAAATTGCATTTCAAGTCTATAAAGTTTACACTTTCCAGACAACCTATGAACTATAGAAGAAGGAGCATGGGAAACATTTTAGGGGGAAGGGGTTGCACTTATTTGAGGAATACGAGCGCCGGCAAAGATGGCATACATGCGTAGCAGAATTGCGCCGAATCTCTTTGTCCAATAAATGCTATATGGTTTTTAAAAAGAAGGCTTCTTTACTCTGTTTTATGACGTCACTTGTAGTTAGTGATTGGTTGGGATACAGTTGACAGAGGCATTTTTTTGGGAGGAGGGGGGGGGGGAAAACGGGTCGGTTTGTCAACCGAAAGATCGCGTAAATAACGGCTGTTAGAAGAATCAAGTCTTGTTCGGCTTCAAACAAAAGTTGTCATTTTTCAGGCGCCATCCCTTCCGCAATTCAACTCCATTAACTTCTCTTCCTCTTGCTCCAACTTCAAAAACCCGATCAAAAACCCAGCCTCTTTGCGACCAAATATTACAGAAGGTAAGGGGGAGGAGACAGCACGAGCCCTCGCTAGGGAAGGTCAGATTGCACAACAATCAAATGCACAACAAATGAATGATTTGTGGATTTGCTTGTTGTCTGCATGGAAGCAAATGCCTGGAAAGCACCTCATCGTTTATTAATTTCAGGGATTAGACTGGATTTTGCCAATTCATTTTCTCATTTATTATGCTGGGCTATATAGAAATGAAGATAAGCATCTTAGCATGTATACATATGATCAAGGACGTATGATGCAACTTTGAAGCGGTGAAGGGAGACAGAAATAAAAGGGGCACTTTTGTTGGCTGTGGAGTTGCACTTGGTCTTAAAACGACTTCGCATGCAATTAAATATAAAGCATCATGGTTTAGTACAGTAAAGTTGAACGTGAAAGTTCGCCTGAATATAATTGTATCCTGACCCTATGAGACTGGGGCATATTTTATCTTTGCATTGCGTCATCAAATGCCTCAACTTCCGTAACATTCTAGGGTTTAGTTTGGAGCAAGATAACCCATTAACTGCTTACCCTCCCCACTCTAATTCCTGGACAGGCGCATTAAAACTGCATGCGTTTGGATCCATGGTCACAATCGGTAATGTTGTCTTGTATATTCTAAGAATTCGGAATTCTCGCTGTTCAATACAATCTATTGAAAAAATAACATCGAGCAAGGCACTAAATTTCTGAATATCGATATTTCAATCATTCGTAGCGTGGTTGGGTCATGCGAAAATGGCACGCGATTTCGAAGAGGCGAGTTCATGTCCTGCGGACATTTTCATACGCTACATAAAGGAGACAATAGGAGCGACCCTCGATTCTTAGCGGAATAGAATGGTCCCAACCGTCGGACCATAAATAGACCAGGATATCGTTGTGTCAACTGACTCTCTTAAGGAAGATAGCCATCGAAACCACACACTGCACTTCAAAGCAGTTCGGCAAATGTCACATCAGGGCAGTTGGGGTCGGTGGTAAAGAATGAACTTTCTCCAGACGCCTTTTTGGCTTCTCCTGGCCCACGGACTGGTGAGCTGTGTCCCTTTGCCAAATAAAGGTGGTGGGAAAGACAAGCAGGACAAGCCAGGCAAGAGATACGGACTCAAAAAGGCTGCTGTAAGTAGAATCTTTGCGATATTGTCGCCACCATTTTCCGCCGTTTGTTTACGTCAGATAAACATGCCTACAGTATTTTGCAAGCGCTGATTTCGACTTTAATTGCTACAATTGTATCGCTTTGCACGTTAGTGGCAAACAAGGAGATTGCATCTGTAATAAGTTCGACTCGGTTCACGGTTCACGAGGTTGCAAGGGCGAAAATGCGATGCGCCGCACTGTTGCCCTGTGGCTATAGTGGGTTAGCGATGCATCTTAGCAACCTCGAGGCAATCTTGACGCGCTTCAACAATCACTGTGCAATAAAAAAACGAATCCAATGTACACACAGGGCTCTCACTCAATTGTGGTCAAAGAAAGGTCGCTTTGAGCGTTACTCTTTCTATTGAAACGACAGAGGAAGTTTTCCTGCAGGGAAAAGACACTGACAAGGATGGGTAATGCCAGCTTCATTCGAGACAGAGTCGAACATTGAAACCGATTTGTATGAATATTCACCCCAAACGTGCACTGTCCTGATTGAAAATCTAACATTCTCGGAATTGTCCAAAGTTTTCACCAAGCCGTCAAAACGGAGCAGCGTCTTTTCGCAATAACCGTTTGCCTCTCACTCATGCGACCACAATTATTGATAGGCATTATCAAGCTGCTTCAATTGGCTTTCCTTTCATCACAGTATGTTTCAGTCATCATGATTAATAGGAAAAGTGGTACAACAAAAGTACCCATGCACTAACGCGATTTTGGCGTCACGCTTCTGATTCCCATTGGTCTAATCACAGTTCTAGAGGGCCGAGTGGATTGTTATGAAACCAAACTCTGCTTCTTACGGATGCTACCGAAAGCGCCATTATAGCGTTGCTTTGTTGCTGTAAAGCGGAGTCCTCTTAGGAGGTCGTTAGAAAGGCAAGTTTACTAACTAGATAAGAACCACAAAACTTTCGAAACCATCAGGGTAATCGAATATAAGTTTTGATAAACTCCAAGCAAATTTTCCATCAGGAGTTCACGACTGTTTTGCCAAGTCCCTGTCGAATTAAGAGCCAGAGTCTCAGGAATTTACCACGGCCTTTCTCGATCGTAATGAATGTAAGCAAAGTCTTCGATGTAAGGAAATGGGCGTGGCACGTTGGACTTCCTCATGCAGTCTCTCTAAGGGCGATTGCTCTCTATCTTCAATGCAGATAACTCATTGGCACCTTTGCCTTTCTCTTCTTGATAGCCCTGTAAATAGCTGCATGGACCTAGCCCAGAAATTTCCAGGTCAACAAAACACCTTGCTGGAGAAACAATGGATGGTTTTGTCAATTGAGGTCCATGTGCAATTGTGCTCCCACTCGCAGCTGAAGCTATAGAAATACAAAAGATAATGTCTGGAAGCTTTGTCGTGAATCCAAAAAGTATTAAAGATCAGGTATAAAGCAAGCATCTGAAATTTATAGGGGGCAAATAAAAATGACACGTGACCATTCTGATCCTGGCCCACAGCGAGTAGTGAACGATTTTCCAACCACACCTGACTTTTGGCTTCCTAGTAGGCCAGTTGACAGCATGGATCGAGAACAACTCTGGTTTTATTCCAGAATCAATAGTCAACATAGTCGAGAATCTCCAGAATTATTCAGCCCCCTCTGATTCGAGCTCTCGACTTTTTTTGCCCGATGATCGTATCCTTTTTGTTTCGAGTTAATGAAAGTACTGGCTTTGAAAATACTATCTCATTAATTTTAACAGATGTCAGTCAGAAGCTGTGTATTTTGTAGCGATGACCCAAATGCTTTGCATGTTTTTCTTTGGAGCAAAGAAGGTTATCGCGATATCGTTTTCTTCGTTTTCTGCACCAACATGTGATCATAAATAGGTCAAAGGAGAGGGTCACGTGAACGACATGTGACCACATATAGCTTTATTTGCTGCTATGGAAGAACACGTAATTTTGAACTTGAAAGCCGTAGACTAGCGGTATTGAATGAAAGGAGAGGGTCCAGAGAAGAGCCTTGCGGAACAATCCAAGATTGGTTGATACCTTTACCCAATGGGTGGATTTTGATGTAAATGCTTAAGATTTCTTGTCGAATTATGACATGTTACAGCGTGGAAATCGGTATTCGCAAAGAGATGATGTCATAAAGGGTTGAGTTGGTAAGTGCGTGAGAAAAAGCAATGATTGGTAAATACTGCTTCCACAAAAAACTTTAGACCTGGCTAAAATAACTCAACATCACCTAAGTATTCAATCATTCTTTTTTGGTCTATTAAAAAGGACTATCAATTCAGTGAAAAATTCTAAAGCCTGAAATTGAATGTTTTCCTGGAACAGTTCCACGACAAAGGCGGAAAAATTCGATCCTGTAGTCTCTTATGACTAATAATAAAATTGTGTTGGTGATGGTATCTGTTCTTTCAAGAGCTTTCTGATAATATTAAGCTTTTTAAAAATATTTTCGTTTTAATCTTTCTAGAACTATTTGAAGAATTTTGGATATACGCCAGATGATTTCAATGATGCAGACCCAACTGCGGAAGGAATCAAAAGTTTTCTCTCAAGCTTCCAGTCCTATGCCGACATACCTGTAACAGGTCAGCAAGAGACTTACTTTACTCTAATCAATATATTTTCAAACCTCAGTCTGTTAGAGTTCAGTAATTTTGCAATATACTTGCATGGGATTCTTCATGACTGGGGACAGAAACAGTAGCCTCTTGAGAGGGCTGGGGGGCTGTCCCATAAGATGTTCCAAATGGTGTCCCAAACGATGGCTCAAAGGATGTCTCAAAAGGTGTTCCAAATGGTGTCCCAAACAATGTCTCAAAGGATATTTCAAAAGGTGTTCCAAATGGTGTCCTAAACGATGTCTCAAAGGATGTCTCAAAAGATGTTCCAAATGGTGTCCCAAACGATGTCTCAAAAGGTGTTCAAAAAGTCATGCCTTGGGTTTAGCATTCGAACTAAGGACGATTTTTTTGTCAAATGTAGAATGTGAGGGAGAATTTTTCGTTTCTAGGGTCACTTGACAACAAAACAATCTCGAAGATGCAAGAGTCCAGGTGTGGTATGCAGGACCCCAGTGTGAAGCTGAAGAAGGGCAAGAAGCGACAAAGACGCTACGTTCTTCAAGGTGGTGACTGGCTCTACAAATTGGGCAAAGAAGTAAGTTGCGACTGCTCCAGCTACCTACTTAGCCGCCTGGACACTGATGACACCCAGATGACGCGCCAGTTGCCTTTTTCTTAAGGCTGCCGCCATTTTGAAAAATCATAGGCCTCACGATTAGTCAACCAATTATGAATGTAACTCTTCAATTCTTCGATTCTAAATTGTTTGTTTCAGCATTTTTGTCAATTCAGATGCAATTACATTTGTGGTGCGATTGGTAGCAAGGAAGAAAGGCACCTAGGGGTTATGTGGAGGCCAAGCTATATGTAAAAGCAGTTAAGGGTTAGAATTCTTTGAATTACAGGGTGATATATCCTTGGCTTTTCATTTTTACTCGATAGCGTCTCTTTAACTCATTCTTAGTCATTGCAGCTCATTCCCCCCATCAAAGGCTAGGAGGAAGAGGAGGGGGGGGGGATCATGCCCACTTACCACTGTTAAGTACTTGCAGAAGGTCGGCAGAATCTCTGACAAAGTCGGTGGAAATAGTATGATGCATGCGTCACGTTCGATTCATCTTATTTTTATTTTTAACTGGCATTTACAGAGAAAGTTGACTTGGAAAGTAGTGAACGGAGGAAGTTGGATTAACAAGGAGCTGACACGACAGGTGATGCTGGATTCGTTTGCGAAGTGGTCAAAAGCAGCCAACTTGAACTTCGAAGAAACCCCAAACAGCGACGCAGATATTCTTGTCTCCTATGGTGTCAGTTCTCATGGGGACTTTTACCCCTTTGATGGGCGGGGCGGCACGTTGGCACACGCCTTTTATCCTTATCAAGGAGCAGGTGATGAATAACTTTATACTTCAGCACGAATGGATTGCCTTTGCTATTCTGCCATCTTTCGCCAGTCTACGCAATACTGGGTCATTAGTTCGTTTCTCAATAAGAACTTTGCCCTACCTCTTGGAAGACACAAGAATGAGTTCACAGCCAAATGCATCTATTATAGTGCTTTTGACGCAGTTTTACTAAAAGGGTTCCTAATGCAGCAAAAATTCTCTAACTAACCCTTCTTCTAAAACGCTTCTTCTGAACATTAAGCAAACGGTGTTGACAGACCGCCAGTCCATTAAAGGCCTCCGTACTTGAATATTGCGCAGTAAAATGCATCTTTGCTTTTATATCTTGTGAAGAGTACTGTTTATCATAATGCTGTACGTTTTCAAATGGTTGCTCCGCTCTGTAAACCAATAGCGCACTTCACATCATAAAAAACTAATCATAAAAAACTTGAATGCCAGATTTTCTGCCTTGAAAATGATTTTTCAAACGACTTTTCGGTCTCCTTACTTCAATTTTTTCTGAAAACATCTAGAATAGTAGTTCATTTGATATATTGTGGGGATTTGCAGCATGCATGTAACTGCTTGCTTATGGGCCCATCACCAACCTGTCCAAATATATTTTTTGCAGATGTAAGTGGTGACATCCACTTTGATAACGACGAAGAATTTACCTACAGAAAGACTTATGGAACTGATATCATGTGGGTTGCTGTGCATGAGATTGGACACAGTCTCGGTTTGGAACACTCGGACAGACTCGAGGCGATTATGTATCCTTGGTACAGGGGTTCGACAGGCAAAGACTTCGATTTGACCGCTGATGACATCAATGGAATCCAGCGTCTTTATGGTAAATAAGCTTTCTAGGGTCACTGGTACAACAAACATTTTGGAAAATAGGCAATGACCTCTGCAAGGAGATGTCCATTTTTAAAATTTTGCATTACCTTATGGCTCAGTTTCCGGCTTGAAAAGGAGGAATCACTAGTAATATCTTATTAGTCTATGAATAATATTATGCCGCATTCCCGTTTAGAGATTTCTTGCAGATCCCATTGCTTACTTAGAGGTTTGCTTACCTTTGCTTACCATTACTCGTTGCTCTCACTCACATCCCATTCCCTGCTACAAGATACCTGCTATGACGTCAGAGCTCCCAAACCTTCAATATAATACGACTTGCTTTTACGGCTATTTCAAACTTTCTTTTAAGGAGAAAGGGTAGAATGGAGAGAGGATGGTCATAGATTACGGGTCTGTGGGAGAACTAGTCTGTGAGAACCAGTTGGAAGTATTTGAGTTATTTTCCGCGGGCAATTAGAAAGGATAGCCCTTTTCAAGTTGATTTGAAGTTGTTCATACTCATGCTTCTGATGACGTCACCTGATTTACTTCCGACTTTGCTCTCGAAGTCACTCACCATTCAATTTCATTAGGCGCACCCAAAACAACCGTGGCGCCAACAACCACAAAGCAGGCAACAACAACACAAGCACCAACAACAAAAGAAGCCACAACTTCAACAACAGCTGCTCCACCAATACCCACTGAAGAGCCTACAACTGCTCTCGTTACTAGCACCACCGCTGCTCCAACTGCGGCCCCAACTGATGCCCCCACTGCTGCCCCAACTGATGCCCCCACTGCTGCCCCAACTGATGCCCCCACTGCTGCCCCAACTGATGCTCCAACAGATGCTCCCACTGCTGCTCCAACTGATGCCCCCACTGCTGCCCCAACTGATGCCCCTACTCCAGCGCCCACTGATGCTCCCACTCCTGCCCCAACAGATGCTCCCACTCCTGCCCCAACAGATGCTCCCACTCCTGCCCCAACAGATGCCCCCACTCCTGCTCCAACCGATGCCCCACTCCTGCTCCAACCGATGCCCCACTCCTGCCCCAACAGATGCCCCACTCCTGCTCCAACCGATGCCCCCACTCCTGCTCCAACCGATGCCCCCACTCCTGCTCCAACCGATGCCCCCACTCCTGCCCCAACCGATGCCCCCACTCCTGCCCCAACTGATGAACCAGTAGTGCCAACAGAGCTCCCCACTCCATCCCCCAGCTGTATTCCAAACATTAATGCAGCTGTTGTTGCCCCCGACGGATGGGTGTACGTCTTCTCAGAAGACTCCTTCTTCCTCCTCTCCACTTGGGGAAAGCAATACGGCCCCTTCAAGACCAGCAGCTACTTCTTTGGTGTCACTGGCAAGGTGACAGCAGCCTACAGACAAGCAGACTACAGTCTGGTCCTCTTTACTGGAGACACGTTTGTATTTTTTAGCTCTTTGCATTATCAAAGTTTGTCTAGAAAAAGTGTATATATAAAAAAACCTATAAAGTATATTGCTGACTTGAATCATATTGCGACCCTTCGTTTTGAGTGGAGTCTACTTTTCCGTATGCTGCCATAATATGCAAAACATAGTCATTATGAAGAAAGAAAGACTGTTTACCATTATTTACAAAATAATAAGAGCACTAGCAATGATGGGCTCTCGAAGATCCGTGAATAAGTAAGTCTTCTCTCTTTATATATCCGTTGATCTGTATGTTTCTTGACTAACACAACACCCCCTCCCTCCTCCCCCCTAACGGCAGAAAAATCAGCCTCTGCCACAAAACGAGAAGAATTCAATTATCACTAGGAAGCGTTGATTCGAGTGTGCGGCTAGTACTAAATGGTAGATTAGTTTGGAGGAATTGTGAACACTTCTTGAAAACTCCAACTGCTCCCTCTATGCAATAGCCTTAAATCTGGGTATGAGCAAGAAACCTTAAGCCTTAAACCTTACCTTTGCAGCACACATTTAGCAGCAGTTGATGTGTTTAATGACAAAAGTATTTTCATTTTCAGATACTACGTATACTACCAGTTCACAAGATTAATAGGCCCTGGGCCAGTCACTGACTTTGGGTTGCCTTCTGGTACGAAGGTCGATGCAGCACTTGTTTGGAATGGAAACAAGTACGCTGATTGGAGAAGAGGGGATAAAGTGTACCTGTTTTCAGGGACAAATTACTACAGGCATGACGTGAGAACCAATTCTGTTGACAGGTACGGCGTCTTCTACCTCATCTGTCCTCCTGCACACCCTACTAAGCCTTCTTTAAATCCTACTCAATACAAGGGCCCTTTGCAGCAAGTTTCTTCTCTTTTCGTCCAGTGGCTACCCTAAGGTGATAAGCAAAATGTGGCATGGTCTTCCTGATCAAGTAGATGCTGCCTTTTCTGGCTACTCCAGGCACGGAAATACTTGGCCAACACATTTCATCTCTAAAAGGAAATTCTACATCTTTGATGATGGGTAAGAGGCAAACTTTCTCTAATCGATTTGCGTAATTTGCTTTGATGTGATGACCTGGGCTATATGAATGACGGGAGTGTGGAGCAAGCAGATAGGAGGGGGGAGGGGTGTTAGCAGGTTAACTCAATCACCCTGTCTTAGTGTGTAGTAAGGCTTCAAGGCTGGTATTAAAAAACTCCATACTGAAGTAGTAACTTTATAGTAACACTTGAAAGTAATTTGATTGGTAGAGCCTGGCAAAAAAGATTTTACTTCCGGAGGCTTGGGCAATCATTTTTGCAAAATTGCTTCTAAGAATATGAGAATGTATAAACAGTATGCATTAACTGTTGGTGTTTTTTCTTTTTAAGGCGAGTTGAAGTGAAGAAGACTTACCCACAGCCAATCACCATGCTGCTGAAGTGCTAAACTGTTGTTGCTGTTGCTCATTTTATATTCTTGTAAGTAGATTTCGGTGGTATAATTGTGAGTTGCCGCTTGGCTTTCAAATCTTAAGTTCATTTAAAGTTTCAAGTTATTTATTTAGCAGAATAAATAAATCTTCTCGTTGCTTTGTCAAGTTTTCCTTGCTCCCTACCTGAATGATTTCAAATGTTTGTGTATAGTTTGACGAAACTATTAACACGAACAAGCTATTATTGTGCGACTGGCGATCCATAGCAGTTTCACTGTAATCTTTTCACATGCAGAGCATTTCTTTTAATACTTTTACCCGGCAAATGCAACCAAGATACAGTCGACTGTTGAAGTTTTTAAAGCCCCCACCCAGTCCTCCTCCGCATCAGGACCAATCTAAAACAGTCTCTACCCCAGTTTAATTGGGATTTTTCAGCAACAGACATTGCACATTGATGTAAGTAACATTGCGCTGATTTTATGCCACATGCTTGATCATTCTTGTAAAGTTAATTAATCCGCTTTTGAAATTGAACGGTTTGCATCGGATGATATTTGAAATGAGGCCGATTTCTACCAAATCCGGAGTTCAATCTCGTATGCAATCTTTCACGAGACGGAGGCTGATGTCGAATTTGATAAAGAGTGATTCAAAAGACATTGAATGCAACATTAAAGGACGTTTGGAAAAAATTTTCTCCTAGCAATGTGGATAAGCATTGAGTTTCCTGATGACGGGAATTGAAGAGTTACATCAGAGGGCCTGTCTGGACCTGTATCTCAAAACCCGAGGGACATTGATATACACAAAACCTTATAGACTGAACCAAATAAAATGATAATTTGCCGAGGGCACAACACGTCATATGCCCCTTTATCTTGGCTTTCAACCGAGCAAAATCAGTTGCTGACTCTGTGCATAGCAGCTTTAAACGTTCGAGAATAGAAGGCTGGAGGCACACGGTTCTGTCTTGAACTTAGGCCTTTGGTTCGCTAAATCATTTTTCTTCAATTCTCAAGCCTCGAAATGGACTTAGGGCTTCGAACGTCGGAGGTCAGAACGAGGCATAATAGCCGCACAACTTGAGGCCAGGAGCTTGGTTGAAAGATCAACAGTTTCTGTAAGAGTCATTTAATATAAAACTTTACCAAATCTTACATTAGAACTAAGAGTCTCTTTAATATAAAAGATAATACAATCCAAAAATTTATTTTCAACCTAAACATCTGACAGAGTTCAAAATGGAAACAGTTTCAGTTTTGACCTTCTAGGGGGAAGACCCTGCACTTCCTGCACTTACTTCTGAGGCACCAATTTCACCAATTGAGGGGAATCTCAATTGCGGAGGAGCATCTTCATGCCAACAATTTAGCCATTTACTAATATGACGTGGATGTCCTGGTTTTACCTTAATGTATCTAGAAGAGAAAAATATTAAGGTTACTTCGTGTGACTGGGAACAGGAAACTGGTTTCAAATGATACGACTAGCTAGCAGAGACTTGAGGAAGAAAGTTATATCGTACGCAGCAATGCTTGCGAGCAGCAGCAACAACAACAACAGCAACAACACCTGTTTTGAGCTCGAGGAGCTTAAGCAAGTGTTGCTATATTCATACTAATTAAATTAGATACTGAGGCATTATACGTACTCGTCATCGAATATGTAATAATTGTTTCCTGCGACAAAGTACGTCTCTTTGCCGTCATCCGTGTCGAACCAGGTCACGGCACCAGAAACAGTGGAAGGCAGTCCACGCCATGCGCCACTGATCCGTCGGGGATAGAAGCTGTAAGACGATTGTAATTTGTTAATATCTTCAAATTACAATATAAACTAAAAGCGTCTTTGCTTGTTGCAGGCACTGTTTCTGTCTTGCATTTATAGGTGAAGGTATTAGCCCAATGAGATTACAGAGCTTTTAGCCCAAACTACAAAATATCACCAAAGATATAGGATCTAAACAGGATCTAAACATGTTTTATTTGCGGAGTGTTAGCAGAAAAGAGGACTTACTCATCGATTTTCTTCGTAATCTCGTTGAAGCGGTAATATTGTGTTCCGCTGAAAAGGTACGTTCTTGTGCCGGGGGTCCAGGTTGTGCGGCTGCTGCCCTGCCATTGAAGTGCCGCGTCGACAGTTGTTCCAGCGGGCAGCCCGAAGTCCGTAACTGGCCGCTCATCTTGCACCAGTCCGAAGTCCTTGTAGATGTAGTATCTGCAAGTGAAAAGCGACGTTAGCAGGGAAATCCGCCGGTGAACAAACTCCCGTCGTAGGAGGTGCCTCCAAAGGGGAACTGCTTTCATCGCGCACAATGGTACAGCAGCTGCGGTGTTTAGGGACGGGGGTAAGATTCCTTTTGCAGAATAATTTAGCAAGTTAGATTTCTCCCATAAGGGTATAAATGTTTGAAGGTGGGAATGGGCTTTTATTTGCTTTCTTTCACTGGCACAAAAGGCGTTCTAAAGGTCTGTAGGGCATGACCCTGGGAACCTGGGCATCTGGTAGGGTCTGCAGTGATGAAAAAGTGTAAAAGTGTAAATGATTCAGACTTACTTATCTCCAGAGAACAGAATGAGGGAGAAATCGTTCTGCCGAACATAGGCTGCTGTGATTTTTCCCTTGACTGCTCTGAAGTAATTGTCCGTTTGGATTGGCCCATACCGTAAACCTCGTTTTGAAGCAAGGAAAAAGGTCTTCCCAGTGAAAATGTAAACCCAGCCTGTTGACGGATCGTCCACCACCGCGTCGATCGTTGCCATGCAATCTTTCATACCGGGGGGTTTTGTTGGTTTTGTAACGGACCTGGTCGTAGGCTGTGGTGGAGCTTCCGTTGTTGTTGGCTCTTGAGTTGTTGTGGGTGGCAGTGTTGTTGTTGTTGGCTCTTGGGTTGTTGTTGGTGGCAGTGTTGTTGTTGTTGGCTCTTGGGTTGTTGTGGGTGGCAGTGTTGTTGTTGTTGGCTCTTGGGTTGTTGTTGGTGCTTTGGTCGTTGCTGGTTCTTTGGTCGTTACTGGCTCAGGTCGTTTTCCTATTAGAAACAAATTTAAATGTCTGCTCACAATCAAATTCGCACCTTAACCTTCTACTAGAGTAATCAAAGCGTTTGCAAAGACAAGCAAAACAATTGGCTTAGGACACTAGAAAGTAGCTTCCTTGGTTGTTTTGCCCGAAGGGCAACCCATTCTTGCAAATGGCGTACGAAATTTCCACGAGAACAATAGGATTTCCAAAGATTTTTTGATAAAACAATATGATTTTCACAAAAGGTGTACGAGATTTGTTGAAGTGATTTGTCCCTCGGTTTTGCCATTGAAACACGTACCGTACAAAGCTTGGATTCCCCGAACATCGTCTGGTGTCAGGTCAAAGACTCCTCTATGGCCGGCCTGGTACCAAGCATACATAATTGCACTTTGTTCGTAGGAATGTTCCAAACCGAGGCTGTGTCCAGCCTCGTGTGTGGCAACCCACACGATGTCAGTGCCGTGCTCCTCTTTGTATGTGAAATACTCATCATTATCAAAGTGAATGTCGCCACCGATATCTGCAAGTTAGAAAGAAGGCTCTCAAAGGTACAGGGTCGACGATCAAGAGGCTGATCAATATCAAAACGAGGCCTTTCTTCCCTGGGCGAAGATTCATGAAGTTTGCAGCTAATCCTGTTTGTTGTTGACTGAAACGTTTTACAGCATCAAGACATAAAACTATGCAGAACTAGAAGGTGCCACTGCTAGAATTATTTTGCTTAAAATAGATGAAGTATTTGTTTTGAACAACATGTCGATGAGTGAGGCGTGCGCTAAAGTGTCGGTTGGAGTGGAACGTGGAAGTGCATGAAATAGAAATCAAGAGCAACCTACCATAATTTTTGAGAGGATAAAAGGCATGAGCAAGCGTTCCACCTCGGCCATCGAATGAGTAAGGGTCTCCATGTGAGTAGGACCCAAAGCTGACAAAAAGATCGGCCTTGCCCGAATCCGATGACTCCTTAAAGTTGATATTTGCCACTTGCTGCCACTTGTCAAGAGCCTCTTTTATAATCAGTCTCATTTTCTGGTAACTAATGGTGCTTCCAGCGTTTTTCAAGTACCATGTCAAAGTGCGCTATTTGTAAAAAGATCGTAGTAATAGTTAACAATATTCCCAAGTTTGATTCAAATTAGATTCTCTTCTTTACAAAAAGACACCGACATAGAATTTCAATGAGTATATGTTTCAGGAGCAAAAGAACTCTTAAAATGCATAAATTAGGAAGATAATTAAGCAAAAAGAGTATTTCTGTGGTGAATGTTTATAACGGAAATATCTAGATATAAATCTTACATCTGATCCTGCCGGGAATTCCCATTTTCCTCCCTGGAGATTGTATCGTCTTTTCCTACCCACTTCAAATGATATGGTTGGGTCCTTCATTCCACAACGAGGCTTTTGCATCTGCTCTACAGTTTTATCGTCAATTTCTCCTGTGATTGAAAACGAGGTTAATTATCCCATCGTTCATAGAGCCTTGTGAGTGACAAGGATCCAAAGCGAGCTTTTACAGTTTTTTGAGCCTTCAGAAACTTTCAGACTACAGTTTGCGAGATATTTTGCAAATTGAGCAGAAATATTTGAAAATGTTGTAATTAATATCGAGTACTATATTTAATATAGGCATTGCTACGTACCTGTGATTGGGATCTTGGCATAATACTGAAAGTGCTTCAGTGACTTCTTGAACTTCTTTTCGTCGCTGAAATAGTCGCTCATGTACCCGAAATTTAGGAGATATTTCTACAATGAAAGAATCACATCAATAGGTTACACATTACAGATATTGCATCCGTTATATAACAATCATGGGACAATATACGGTCGTGCACAGTAAGATGTTGGTGGGAGATTTGCCAATGAAAGGTCACTTCAAATCACTGCTCAAATCTATGAAGACCAATATAAATTTCCCAGCCGTAACCCATTAACCTCAAAAGTGAGCATAAGTGAGCTGTGGAGAAGAGATTCTGACCAATAGCAACTACGTCAGAGTTGCAAAAAAATCAACTTTTGAGTAGCTGAGAAGGGTGTTTTGTCATTGGAAATTATTTGGAACAATGGTTTGACATCTTGTCAATGTGTCATCAGCCAAGCCAGGACATGGGCACATGAATCGATACTAATCTGCGACTAAACGCTGACTGTATTTTTAGATTGTCCACAGGTATGTTGAGGGCTTCACTAGCCCGGGTGTGAATCAGTTCGCATCTATGAGTTGCGGTGTAAAACAACCCTTCCTACGCAACGAAAACAAATCTGTGAATCAGGAGGGCTGAATGTGGCCAATCAATTGTTGACTACGTAGGAGCTCTTCAAGTACGAATTTATTTTAGTTGAGTCTCAGTCCAACCGCATGTATCAAATTTCGTGAGATCAAGATCACATCGGACGGAGCATTTCATGAAGCATACGATTTGCTACTAAAATGGCTAAACACCGGAGGCGTTCTCACAGTTAACTGGGAACCTTTGTCCCTTAGTCTACAAATCCTTCACAGTCCACAAAATCGTTCTCATATAAGTTGCGGGAGACCCACCAAAATTGCGTCTGTTCCATGATCCCCGGAACAAAATGCACCTTAATCAAGGCCAGAGTCTCTTAAGTGTCCTTACCCCCAGTTGCTGCTCGTACGATCCTTTTTAAGTAAACAGTGAGAAAATGACTGTTTTCATAACCGACAGAAAATGACCCTCACTAGCATTGTAAACAAAAAACACAGCTCATTTCAAGCACTGAAATAACCACAAACTGAAGTGTTTCAAATGTCATTCACTCGCAAATTACTCAACGACGTAAAGTTCGAATATATTTCCATGCTTCGTTTTAACCAATGTTAAATAAACACGACAGTCCCCAATGAAGTTTGCACGAACACGCGATGTATCAAACGTTGTTTAGCTTACCCTGGCCTTGGCTGACTTCCCTTTGTCCAAGGCCTTCAATATTTTGTCATCATTTCTTGCAGGCTTTGCCAATGCTTCTTGGACAAGCAACTGGATAGTTAGTACCAGTAATAAATTTAAAATTGTTCGATTCATCTTTACTCTGCTGCTGTGTTCAGGCTGGTGGCTCGTTGAGTTTACTGACTACAACAATCTTTGAGGCTGTATTTATTGCAACTCAACCGGCCTGCGTACGTCAATTGTGGGCGGAACTCGAAAACTGAGGTCACCATAGGCGCAGCTTGATATATCTTTTGTTCTCACTTCCGACTGCTGGGTTTTCGCGGCGATTCCTGCTTCGCAATATTCTTGGCTAATCCATATAAAGTGATCACAGAAATATCTCAACAAAAATACCCACCGATGTGTTTATACGGAACTTTCTTTGGCGGTATCACGAAATCGCAATTCAAATGGAATTTTAGGAGGAATTCAATTGAATTTAATAGATCAATGATATTTACTGTCTGTTAAAACTGTGAGAAAGACTGCTTCAGCGATGAATATGGCATCAGCGGCATTTTAAGGTGTATTGCATTGGGCAAGTTCTCCACGATGCCAAAATTCCTTGTTCTTCCAAAGAACTACGTCATAGCCCTTGTGTGGTCAGTGTCCCGGAGATGTGGAGGGGAACGATTTCGTTTTATGAGTCCCACAATTAAACTTCACTGGGAATAACTCTACAATACTAATAGAATGTTTATGGTCCTTCCAATTATTAAATTTGCTTTTAAGGAAGGGTAAAGATAGAAGCCAAGAAATTATACAAGACGTTCGGGGAAAACAAGCACTGTTAATTTTGAATCAAGAGAAAAAAGGGTGCATGCTATTAACATATTTTACTGATTCCTGGTAGAAATGTCACAACCTGTAAATAGACCGTGCCCAAAGTCTGCTTCTACTTTGTCTTAATGACATAATTTGATGACATAATTGTCGTCATACTCCGCAAACACGCACATTTCTCCTGCGTACAGGGAAATGAGCACTTTTTGGTAAATGTCAATTAGCGATTTTCATTCTCCACTTCACTTCATTGAACTGTGGTTTTCTTTAAAGAATTTTGGGATATAGAAGCCAGAGTCCAGGAAGATTGACGGCTTCACGGCTGGGAGCCGGAGAAAGGTTTTGCCTGTAAATATCATATTTGAGGAAGATTCACAAGTAATTTTTATTATAAATAAAAAAGTCATTGTAAAGAAAATTTTCGAGGTTGTTATAAGGTCGTTTTGAATTAAAAAAAGTTTTTGGACTCTGATAGAAGCAAGTACTAATCAAGTATTCCTGGTTTTCGGGCTAGCTACCAAATAAGAATCAGAATCGTGATGTACAGATGGCAAAATAACTTCTATCTTACGATATATGGCAAAGTACCCAAATAATTACTTTGGCTGTCCCCCCATTGCTAACGACAAATTGTTGCTGATTTCTTTTGGACATCGCTGCTATACGGAAACAAGCGTCACAATTGCTAAATCAGTGCCAGCCCCAGTTCTCCTAGTTTCCCTCCTTTCCCGCTAAAAGTCCTGCATCAAAATCTCCTTACAATTCCTTTTCACGCGTGTTTGAAGGAAATTTCACGTATACCTGGCGGTATCATGCTTTCTCTCTTCCAATATCGCGACTCAGAATGCCACCAGGCCCAACTGTTTACATATTCTTTCCACTATAACAGAAGAGAATGAAGAACGAATGGAGTGAGATTTATTTAGCCACAACAATCAAGTCAAACATATATTCGTGTAATGCCTCTTAAATTCTAGCTGACTTGCTATGAAAAGCAGTTTTTCATTATCTCATTAAGGCCATTTTCATACGTGAATCCATTACAACTTATTTCTTGAATTCTTTGAAATTCCTCACTTATTTCGAAACTTTATTACAATTTTCCATTTTCCCTCCAAATGGCCCCTGTCCCTCCCAGTTGGCCAAACTTCCCTACAGCTGGAGACACGCGCGATCCTCCTGTACTCCTGTAGCAGCGATAGCGCCGTATCAGATTGCGTAAACAAACGGGCGTGGCTAATTTGTCAAGAATGGGAAACGCGCTCAACCCACGGCCGGTCGCCCTCCTCCGCTTCACGCCTCGCACATTCCGGTCTTCCTCGTTTACCTGCGCCTCTACTATGCTCAAATATTCAACTATACAAGCAACGTTGTTTTCTTGACCTTTCACGTCACAAAAGAAGCTTGCAAACATGTTTTTATGTCTTCCTTCCGTAAGCTTTATTGTACGACTGTAATTGTGGAGACTTCGGATGTTTTTTGAAATGGCGAAATGGTTAATCTTCTGACGTCAGCTCCGCGCCAGAATGCCTACGATTAAAACCGAAAACAAAACTGCGGTGTCCACAATGAGTAAGGCGAAAGAAAATATCTCGGAGCCAGGTCGCTTTTGCGTTGGTTTCAAGAAGCGAGGCTTGGAAACGAGCAAAAACTATTAAAACCTAAATGTGATTTCGCATCAGGTTCAGCATCACGTGACCAACTTCCCCATATCGGCGCTAGCATTTGCTAGGGGCTAAGGAAAGATGAAAAGCGCCAATAAGTCATGAGAAAGTAGCGTGAATTGTTGTTGATGACGTCATCCTAGTTCGGAAATCATTTGGCTGAGGGAAAAGTGAAACTTTTGTTTAGCAGAAGTGATGGGCGCTGAATTGTATTCAAATTCTAAAGGTGTTTTTGATCTGCAAAATGGAGTGCTTTTAAACGGATGGGCTTGACAATGAGCTACTCTTCTATCTTCGGTTTGATTCGGTTCCAGAGATAAAGTCATCAAATTCGACCTTTTAAATGGTCACTCTCTCGACAGTAGTTTAAGCTGACTCTTCACCTTTTTTGTCCTGGTTTCGATCCTTTGTGATGTTTTTTGGTGTTCCATGAAATTCTTTTACATTCAATTCAGGTTTGATCTCCATTCTTAACGGTGAATTTTAAATCTTCATAGCCACCAAATAGTTTAAGGATCATAGAGAGTGCGGAAAATAACCGACCCGAGTGGGACTCGAACCCACGACCCTTGACTTCGTACGTCAAGTGCTCTACCAACTTAGTATCGGGTCATGCTTTCAAGCCAGCAATCGAGACCAAGCCATTTATCCGCCAAATAATTTAAGGTTCAAACACCAACTTTTATTGAGGAAAAGTAAACCACCCTCGATTGATCACCAAAACTGGTTCCTAAAATATATTGTGTGGTTATACTTATCTGTCGTACAAAATCTCATGAACATTGCTCAAATAACTTAGCACTAAATCGTTCTTTGTTAAAAGAATACCAGACGTTTAGGCCACACAGACAAACCAACAAACAAACATCTGAGTTTTGACTAAGAAAGTTTTGGCTCATGGCAATCCACTTCCATTTCGAAACAGGCCAAAACAGCAGATTTCGGTTCTAGCAGAATTGCACGTTTATATAACTTTCTTAAAGGCCAGTTGCATGCCAACATTTTAAAAGACTGCAGTGCAAGATATTTTCTTTTCAATCATGAAAATTAATAATGATAAGGGAATGAGAAAAAAGCTTCTGTGTTAAACAAAAAATATCTGAAGGCGAAGATGTTTTATTAGTATGCAAGAGAAAGAAGCAAATTTTTCCTCATAAAGTTTATTCGAAAAGCAGTTTACTTGTAAAAGGAGCTTGGATGAAATTTCTTGTTTACTGTAGGATGTATTATTCTGACAAAAATAATAGCTTATTGACAGTCCTCCAATTTCCGCAAGAATGTTGTTCCGCAATTTTCTGCTAAAGAACTAACCTTTCCTTAATGGCCATATTTGGTAATCCAAAAAGCAGGATATGACCCAACTTGTTTGCGATTTGAATGATTACTGCAATGATTCGCCTGTATTTTGCGCTCGGTTAGCATTCGCCTTAAGGTTTGAAGCAGGTTTTTAAAAAAGGTAAAGAGAAAATGATGAATTTTTAAGTGGCTTCAAACATTTTTTCGATAGAGCTTCTGTTCCTGTAGCGGACTAAAGTATTTGTTGCTTGGATGCTAAAGATGCAACTCTCAAGATATAACAGTTTGAGGCATCATAAATTTTGATATTTAAGGTAGTTTCTCACAATTGGTAGAGATTCGTGAAAGGCTTGTATTGAATCTGAAGATATTTAGCATTTACTATTTAAAGATAATGTCTATCCTTAACTAGAACAACTGAGATAACAGTATATCCATAACGTAATTTTTATTTATCAAGGCGCTGGGGGTGTCCATTTGAAACCAGATTTTCGGAAGCAATTAAACGCTAATATTTCAGGAACAATATGTCTACAATGCAATCTCCTTTGAATTGCTTCATACAAGTGTTTATTTCTGTCCACAGAAATATTCTTAAGCAATTGTTTGTGGGGTAACATCGTCCAATACAACTCAATTTTATGATTCTTATATTGTCATTTCTGTGGCTCATTAAATTCACCGGAAAATTAAAGTCTTGGTCTTTGTTGTAGCCTGGAAATGAAGAAAAAATATATATTTTAAGTTCCAATATATTTATTATATCTATTCATTTGACCTATTTGTGGCCACCAGGTGTGGGAAAAGTAAGGCTAATTTACGACTTCATTTAAATCGCGGCATGCATACAGCTTCCGCTAATGTTTGGAGATTTCCTACATGCGAAATAAAGAATCCCTCTATAAGCAATTCGTTCAGTGAAGGAACGTGAGCGATGGAAGTATGGTTAAGAGATGCTTCTATCGAGAGAGGCATGTAAAACAGGACAGTATTCGCCTGTAACATAAACAATGACTAAACTGTTGCTTAAGAATTAAAACCTAGCTCCGTTGGACAGTCGGTAAACAATAAAATTCGCTGGTAAAAGGAATTTGGTTTGGATTTCATGAGACTTTGCACAAGCTGGATGTAGAATCGTGGTTTTTGGCATCAAATAGACAAGAAGAGTCATTCAGAGGCTTTGAATTTATGACTTTTCTATTTGCCCTAAATAAGGTTTCATGGGGTAGGCGAAAAATTGTTTTCTAAGACAGGTGGGTTAAAGAGCTAAAAACTTTAATTTCAGAATATTCATGAAATCATGAATGTGATTTATGAGAAGTAGCTTTGCGTTTGTTTCATGAAATGAAAGGATCTTTTCACCATGTCGATGAATTGAATAATTTGTTTGGGAAGTTTGTTTGAGAATAATACGATTTTATGGAAATTTTCCTTCTATTTATCGAAGCCGAAAATCGAGCCAGACTCTTCATGGAAACAAGGGGGTCTGGGTACTAACCCTAAGCGGCTGTCGTCATGGTAGCGAGTTGGTTTTGAAGCCATATCTGGGAATAACAACTTCGAAGGAAGCGAAGCAGCGGTGAGGCATCCTTGGAATCAACTTTTGCAAGAATCATGGGAACTTCAATGAGGTCAAAGGAAGTCCGGGAAAAGCTGGTAGGCTTATCAACGTGTTTACTCACTCTCTCATTTGTATTAGGCTTCTTCATGTATGCGTGCCCCTGGCCTATATATATTATAGGCCTACTTCTTCAGAAACGAGTGCCGGCACAGAACTAAATGTTGATTTAGCTGTTATTCTGTAACATTTTTAAGGGTTAAATGTTACATACAGTTAATCCACTATTCATAACATAAACAATGATAAATTTAGTAACTTCAAAAGGCGATTATAACAGTCAGAAAGTTGAGTGACAACTTCTTTTAAAATGGCACACACATGTAAAATTGGCTTCCAATGCGCCAGGTGCTGAAATTAACTGTTTTGGTTGAGCACCAATAGTGCAGAAAAATAACCAAATCAAATCAAATGTTACCTGCAAAATACTTATTGAAAACCTATGGTTAACAAAACAAAATTGAAAAGTTTTGCATTCTTGGGTCCAAATTTTATATCAATATATGTAAAGGTGTGCACCAAAGACACATAATTAATGTTATTTTGGATCAAACTGTACACCAAAAGGATTGACTTGCACAACAATACCCAGTGTATGTATACTTTCTTTCCATAACTAGGCATACAGGACAAACAGGCCTAGGGTATACCAAATGATTTTGCCTTTTTAGGATCAAGAATATGAAGAAACATTGCCAGGGAAAGGTGCAAAAACATCTGACTTTTACAAAGTTAACAACATTCCTTCAAGGTTTGACAACCCAGGTAATATAAAATGTTTCGTTTATTGTTTATGACTTTTGCTTTCCCTTAGAACCTTTACTTTTGGTTTTCTTTTCTACTTTAGCTTTTCTACTTTTCAAGTTTTACTTAAAATTTGGGCTGGACAATTTTAAAAAGATTAGGACAACTTTGTTTTTTCTATAAAAATTGAAGAAATTGTAGTTTTCAATCATCATTTACACTTGTAAGTCAATATGATGAGAGGAAAGGGTCTTTGTGCATTTGACAGATCTGGATGAGAAATCTCAGGTTCCAGTTTCAAATAACTTTGGCAATCCTGTCTTCACCTGTCAATTAAATCCTGTAGCACCAGTTATGACTTCTAAAGGTCAGTTCTAAAGACAGTTCCCGTTTCATGACATGCATTTCATATAAAGGTTGAAAGCTTTTTAATCCCAACAAACAAACAATGGCAAAATAACCTGGGTTGATGTTCAGTAGAGGCATAAGTAGATCCATTTAATGTTTAATGTAAATTGCTTATGGCATCGATGAGTTAGAAACTTGCAAGTTAAAAATTTATTCAAGAGCTATTTTCTAACAATTGTGAAATTGAGGTTATTTGTTGACTGCTACTATTTCTGTTCATATGCAGTCCTTTTGTACTTGTAGTACAATATATAGTACTTTTTTTACATCCAAGTCAAGAGAAATTAGAGTGATTTTAATGAATTGAATATCTTTAGATATGTTTGATGGATATAACAGAAAAGACTCCCATCCAATGTACAGAACAAGTGGCAGTGATTATGGGTATGATTTCTTTATTTAAACCTGTTTAATGTTTTTAGACCATTTTTCATATTGCTGTGTTTTAGATGCAAAGTAAACATCAATTTCAAATACTATGCTTTTGGTCATTTAGTTTTTGTTAACACAAATGCCAGTGACAAATTGGAAAATCAGCAAGATATTTCTGTACGCTTTTCATGTAACAAGTTCATGTTTATTAAAGTATTGACAGTTGTCCTTCACCAATTGGAGGCTAAGGGTTTAGGGTGCAATGGCACAAATAGAATCAAACTGATGATGTTAGATGACTTTACTTCACTTTATTGCATTCTGGCATAGAAACCTGTTAAAACATAATTAAGTTACTTACTCCACCCTGATGCAAACAATTGATGCTTAATGATAATAGTTCTATTACTATAGTTAACCAAATTTTCTCTCTACAGGGCCATGAGTCCAACTGTGCATACAATGCCATCGTCCTTTCATGCAAAAAGTCAAACTTTCACAGAAAACTTAGGAAAATGTGGAATGTATAGAAACAATTCACTGAATACTGCTGTTGATAAAAGTAGAGCATCAAGTCATCATGATGGTTTATTTTAATTCAGCATATTTCATGTCCACATTTTATTAATTTAGTTCATAATCTCACTTGTTAATGGTTTTAGAATTCATATGGTTTTATTTTTCCGTTATTGTACTTGTTAACATATTTTAAGTAAACTAATTGTATGTAATGGTTCATTTAATATCTGCATTTCTAAAGTGAAGCTCATGTTGTCTTGTTTCTTGCCTTTTTCTTTCAAGTCCTTCCTTTGAGTAACAAAATTTGCTGGAGAGAAGAATTAAGTCATCATAGAGTACAAAGAGAACTGAGCCCTTCAAAACTGAAAAGTCATTTGTCAAAGAGCTGGGCTATTTCTCCTTTTACATTTTGATAGATTCCATTAAGAAAGGCACAAATGACTGTTAATGATCTAATAATGATTGCTGTTTTATTAAATTAGCTAGAGGAATGTCATGATTTAACAAAACACAGGCAAATGCAAAAGCTTGTCTGAAGGTTCTTAAGTTATTCTGTCAGCTTTTAGTTATTTTCTGACGTTTGCATACTCTGAGGAATGACAGACGTAAAGTAGTTTAAATAGTTGAGTATGGCTGTTTCTCGCGATTGTTTTATTTTGAACCAACAAACAATTTTCTGTCAGTTCTTCATGTTGTTTATATCTGTCTGATTTGGTGGGGAAACGTCGCTCTAGAAGCGAGGCATAGAGTCTCGTTCTCAATCAATTTTGGCGGCAAATGGAAGGGTCAGTCCAGAGCCCGTTCAAAGAAACAGTTCTGAAGAGAAAGGATATAGTTTGATGGTAGGGATTGCTGGTAAATTATTTCTACATTTACGTTTTAGCCGTTAAGTATAAGAAAACGAATTTTTTTAGTTGTACTCATTGTGTAAAGACCGTTTTTGTGAGCTTCAGTAATGTTAATTTTATATGGTCCTGTCTTCGCAATCAACAAATTCGTCAGTTATTTTAGAGTTGCGTCAAATAATTAGAAAAATTGTATTGTTGCTTTTGTAAATGGCATTATAGCAATGTTATGAATTTTGAAGAAAGTTTGTTTTATTTTGAATAGCTTGTCAAACATTTTTTGCAGTTTTCTTTTTAAACTGATCATGTCATCACAAAGTTCCCAAGCAAGAAAAGCAGTAGAAACACTTGGGCCAGCTGAATTCCAGCGCAAGGTACTGTCAAATGATAAGCATGTGTTTGGCTTGTAGTTTCTTGAAGCCATTTCTAGCTTTTTGTACAATATATCTTATTGTTGCTTCATTAACTTAATGTTCATGATTATGTTAATTCGCTTTAAATTTGTGATTGAAAATTAGAAGTGATGCTCAGAGTGTAACTTTTATTGGGTCATTGTGTAGTTGAATCTTGTGCTGCAAAAGCTATCTTTGTACAGAAAAAAGTGTTTTAATGGGTTTAAGGCAACTTTTAAAGGTAATAAAAGATGTAAAATATTTATGTGTATTGTCAGTGTAAACAAGCAAAGCAATCAGAAGGAATCCTTAATTTTAATTTTTCTTAACATTTTAATGGCTGTTACTATCTTTGATGATTCAAATTTGCAGGTTTCAGACCTGGTGAGATATATGCTTTGTCAGGATAAGAGAAAACTGCCAATAAAAAGACCAGGTAATGTCCCATGCTTGCTATATTTTTGCTAAACAAAATATTTTGCTATTATATCTCCTTTCTTGCATTGACAAAATATATCTCCATATGTATCACTTTAAGCTCCTTATTATATTTCCTTAGTACACAGGTCTTTTGTTGGATCCTTTGTTGATATTGATGCTTTATGTGCCGATAAGGCTACCTTGTGCAAACATGCAAATATATTATTGGTGCTGTTTTGCAATTTCAATGTAGCTTAGCTACTGTTAAATGTTTTTGTTTTTCTGACTGTATACCAAATAGTAGGAAGTTGACTAGTGCTAGGGCTGGAGCCTGTAATTTTTTGGACCACACACTTCAAAATTATTTTAAACATCTTTTTACTTATGGAAAATCTCCCCCCTCCCCCCATCAATTGAATTTACAGTCATTCAGGACACATTTACAATATTAAATTTACAGTCATTTGTACTATGAATGTTTATGTAGATGCAACATGACTGTCACAAATCTCATCATTAGCTTCTGAAAGATGATACCCTAGTTTTGGGCAAATTTAGATGTCATATCTTAATTTTTATTATTTGATCTAATTTAAATCATTTCATTACAGATATTAACAAGAATGTTTTAAAGGACAATGTCAAATATTTTCAACCCATCTTTGAAAAAGCAAAGGAATATCTTCTTAATGTGAGATTTTGTAAACATGAAACTTTCTCTTACTTAAAATTGTAATCTTACTCTGTGTTTGGAATGATAAATCTTTAAATTTTTAATGTTAAAGCAATCTTTCTATATTTATTATATATTTATACTATACTACACTATACTATATACTATATGCACAGTCTTTGTAATATGAGGCGTGCGATCGCAGCGATTTTCAAAGCAGGGGTAACTCGAAGTCGCCAAATTAGGTCTCCTTAAAAGCAACACCCAGTTCTTGACAACAGGTATGAGAAACAACCAATAAAAAGCAGTTCGCATCACACGCAATCGCACACGCAAAGTAATCAAGGCGTGCGAAATACCGCATGGCCTATTTTCATATTACAAAGACTGTATGCAAACCATGAAACTTAATGGGTTGAACAGCATATCTAACATTACACTAGAGGTTACTGGGTGAATTTGTCCATTTAACTCATTTTAACATTCTTTATGAGCAGTTATAATGCTTGGCTTTTGGTTTGGTGTTTTTGAATTTTCATACAGCAAACAAATTGTCCCATGGCTTAAAGTTTTGAAAAGGAAGAAGCAGTTTTTGATAAAGATAACTCTTCATAAATACAATTAAAGTACATAATTAGCTTGTTCTTTCATTAGATATTTGGCATTGACATTATTGAAAGTGATGTGGGAAAAGCAAAAGCATACTTTTTGGTGAATGACCTTGACACAAGAAACGAATATGATATACCATGGTTAGTATTCTTGATAGTCTTTTTTTGATAGGGAGAGGGTAAATTTAAAAAGTGCAGGTAGTCCCTTGTGAGCGGAGAAGGTGCACATGGGTTATCTGCATTTTAGAATAGACAAGCAAAGGAGGGGAGTTTGAAAAAATAATGCAACAAATATATAGCTGCTTAAGTTCTTGTTCTAGCGGGCTTAAAGCGCATTTGCACCTACTCCTCCTGGTTATTGGTTGGGACAAACCACTTGTACTTATGTTCTAAACAACAGAGCTGCAATCTTGAAGAAGCATGGAACATTTCAATGAAAGTAATAGCAAAAAAGCCTTTAGTACTGTCTATTGCTAAATAATTGATGTCCTCAATTAGTTCTGTTTTATTAGAATCATAGCAATTTATGTGGAATGTTTACTGAATTTGATGTACTGTTTGTAGGTCTAAGGACGTGAAACATTCTGGGTTGCTAATGATAATAATCAGCCTTATCTACATGTCAGAAGGAGGTGTCAGTGATGGTAACGTATGGGTTGAGTTTTAATAAGATAACCTTCTTTTCATTCAAAGTCACATTTTAATCCTCCCAAATGCTTTTTAACAGCACAGGCTCATTGGTTGTTATTACTAGGTATACATCAAGAAAGAGAGCAGCGGCATCAAAATTGTAAATGTCACAGTACCCAAATTATGTGTGATTCAGCTATAGGACAACATCTTTCAGAGAATTCAGATTGCGCTATACTTTAATATATACTGACGAAAATATTCCTATTATTGAGCAAACTAGGTCGTCACTTCATTCGGTGTTTTGCAGCCTTTCCATACTTCTATGCAAAATCCCATTCTATGTAGACAGAGATATTTCGTTCCAAAGACTTCTCCTGGGCTTTTCTGAGAAAGAAGGTGTGAGATGGACGCCGATTGGTCATTCACAGCCAATCACGCGCTCTTCTTACAACCCTCTAGTGATTTCTGACTTTCACATACTCTGAGGAGTTAACATTTCCCCGCTCTTGACACCGTGAGATACCCATTAGAAGCCCATAGCTATCTTACTGCATAAATTAAGATGAGGCATGGTTTAACCTGTTAATAGCACTACAGAAGTATGAAGACAACAACATCATTTCAGTGCTTTGATGTGATGCGAGATTTCCTGATTTTCCCTAGTGTTTTCCTGACACGTGAAATTTGCTTTTTCCACAGATATCTTGAAGCGTACTCTGAAGCAGTTGGGGATCCACAAGGAGTGAGTATTATTTTGCCACGAAATTTTGTCAGTTTGGTTTCTTATTGACACATCCTTTCAGGAAATTTTCAAAATTTGTTATTGTTTTTGTATTCTGGTGCAGCTGGAAGTGCTGGTCACAAGCCTTTCCAGATATTTACTCTATTCTTTCACCAAAATACAACGAGACACTGAGATTCAAGATTCCCTCTAAAACGTTTCGGCCTTAGAAGATGTAATAACCAGTATAATGGTGTCAATTAATTAATCAACTTTTGTCTGGATCACCGCAAATGTTTGTTTCACACAATTTTAAGCGGAAATTTTGTTTGAAAACTAATAGTTCCTGCTTTACCCAGACAGCCCCTCCCCCCAATCCATCAACAATTACTTCCTTGTTCGTATGGTCGGGCAAATGAGTATGAGATTACAGGCAGTTTCGAACGGAGTACGTCATCTATTAATAAGCCACGTCATATCCGTAAGACGTCGAAACTCCGTTTAGCTGTTCCTCTACGTAGTCTGTAGAACGTTTATTTTGATCCCTAAGGTCTATACCTCTTCCTTCCAAACTGACCTTGTAGAAAGTTCCAGTGGGACCTGGGGCAAAGAATGTTGGTTTTTGTGACATCATGAGGACTTACTGTGATCATTATTATTGCTGCTGTTGTTGGGATCTGTCTGTTCTTGATATTACCAATCGCGCTAATGAAATATTTTGAAAGTCTCATGCATCGTGTGGAAATGTTAGGACCCCTTGTACAAGAAGGCGAGATCTTTCTTAACAGTCCTCTCCCTTGCCCGCTTCTCTTTATCGGCTTGCTTCGCAATCCACCACTTTCAGAAAAATTATATCTATGTATAATTATATTATTTTTAACAAAGTTTATATGCGGATATATTGCTTTTATCAGCAGTCCCTATACCGAACTGCACTACAAATTTTGTCTCATGTTGTAATGCAACGAAATTCACTGAAAAGTCTCAAGTAAGAATACCACCTGCTAGAATCTTTTTCTAAAACTGAACGTTGCTGATGGACCTGAAAACTCTTTCTGTTGATGTACCAGTTATGAATTTTTATAATTACTGCATTGGTATTTATCATATGCAATTTTCGTTTGGCAGTGTGACCCACCAGGAATTTGGAGATATCGAAAAGACAATACAAGAGTTTGTGAAACAAACGTTAGTGATTCCTTTGCCTTGCTCCTTGTCTTTACGAGAAAGCAAGAAAGTTTTTATAAACCCCAAATAGCATTGCGACATGTTTTTAGCTACCAAGAAAGCTGGATAAGATTATTTCAACTGCAGGCAATCCCTTTGATACGTAGCACACAGTCGAATATTCCTGTAACTTGATATTATTGATATTAATAATTAATTGTAGTTTGATGATTGCTTCCAATTCCTTCAATCATTGATAGATTCTTCCGTAGTGATGTTTTCTCTTCGAAGCTTTTTCTCGATGTAAACTGATTCATGAAAGTGGTTTCTGAATTGTATCCTTACAATTACGTCATCCTTATTTTCAGTTACATCACCAAGGAAAAGATCGTTACCCAAGACCGGGTTACCTTCAACTACGGATTAGGCCCTAGAGCCTTGGTTGAAACAACAAAGCGTAGAATTCTTGAGTTTATCTCTGAGGTTGGTTGGCACAAAAAGCATTCCTTTCTTTCTGTTCATAGGGCAGCCGAAAATTTGTTTTCGTTGGAATTTTTTTACCTGAATTGCACCTTAATATTAGGAAGGTCATTTATATTTCAATAAGCTCATACA
This sequence comes from Nemopilema nomurai, assembly GCA_003864495.1. Lineage (NCBI taxonomy): Eukaryota > Metazoa > Cnidaria > Scyphozoa > Rhizostomeae > Rhizostomatidae > Nemopilema > Nemopilema nomurai. Next base: position 882,351 of record ML133496.1, on the reverse strand, counting down.
ATCATTTTCCTGATGTTGATCTTGAAAAGTTGTACTTTGATCGGGTTTTAAAAATCCCTTGATGGTATGAACATTTTATCAGTTCAATCACAAGAGCTTTGTTCATTGCCAATGCAGACTTTCTCTAAGAAACTTTTTTCCTTATCTTAAAGCCTCAAAGTAGTTTGAAACACTGCCATGACTTTCGGGTTCATTTTAACCAGTTTTTTTCTAAGATATATGGAGTCGACGTACAGCAATGGAAGATGCAGTACAAGGAGATTCTAAGAGAGGAGAGTCAGCAACAGTGACGTAATTTCCCGTCTAGTGTCATTCACACCTTGTTGGTCATCAGAGAAGAGACTACTAACCGCGAATCATGACCCCATAAGATCCTGTCCCGTGGACGAACATTGAGTAATTTTATGGCCAACAGAATTAAGTTTTGCTGTTAACGTATTTGAGGTAAAGATATCCGATTTTTAGGTCAAGATATGACTGAAACCAGTTCTGTGTGGGGCAGCTCCGGAATTTCAATTTACGTTGAATGAGCTTATTTACCTATTCATTTTTTCTTCGTCAATTGCAAAGACTGTTTTTCCTGGTTGCGTCAAAATATGGGTATCTGGAAATTGCTCTGCACGATTATAGTGGAAGGCCTAAATAACTTGAAAAATTATCTGTGCCAAGACAGAAAGGCTTTGGGAAAAGATCCTACTTTTCTTTTTAGCAATCAAAGTTGCTCTCCACCGCAGAGGGTCAGTTCCTGCTGTGTAGCTCTGATACAAATATAACTTTGACGTCATCAGACTCAATTCGAAGTTATAGCCAATCGAATCTCACGTCTTTGTATTTCCCGGTACACCCAGCTGGAGGTTTCGTACATTCCTTTAATGAACACCCCTCAACCAGAAGCCATTTTACTGACAAAATTTGAGGCAAAGCGTTTGCATTCATTTTCTTGATTTTTTCCCGGCCATCACACATATGGACAGCCTGTATTTATATGAAGTTTAATATTATTATCAACAATATTAATATTATTATGTAGCTTGAGCTGTTTTCGATTGTTTGTGAAAATTGTAAGTATTTATCACTGTTGTTAAATGTACTGATTATGGATAATTTACACATAAACCAAATTGTTGACTACAAGATGTTAAGTGGGAACTCAAAAATGGCCTTGAAGTATATAAATCTACTATACTAACTGTAAAATAATTAACACCACTTCAATGCTTTAGTCGTTATGTTTGTTATATAAAGTTTTGGAAGAGTGGATTCTTCAGTAGCAACTTTCAAAGCAATTTCAACTTTTTGTTTCTTCGTCTTTGCTTTCAAGTGTACAAAAACTATTACTGAAATGGAGCTTCTCTTGTGTCCCCTTGAGCTATCACTTTTTCAGTGCACCGGAGCTCTTGAAACTCGACAGGTCACGTGATTCGCGAGTCAGCTGTAAACAGGGATGTAGAGCTAGCCCCTTTTTAGTGCCGATACGTGGTAAATTTCTACTTTTTCTATTTTTTGTGTGCAATATTTTGTACAAGAGCCCCCCTTGTTATCATCTCTACACCACTAACTATAAGATTTCGTCTGAGCAATTTGGCCGCCAGATTTTTGCCCTGAATCTTTTGGACTTTAATAATTAGCGAAAGATTCGGTCTTTTTCAGATCAGTGGAAATTCTCAAAAAGCCCGCAGCTTTTTCTTTGTATTTTCTTTCTCGTGTGACCATCGACATCATATGATTGCTCACTCAATCCATAGTCAATCTCAAGACCGAATATGGCCTTTTCTGCGTATATTATTACGCAAGGCGGAAGTGCCCTTCGCGCCCAGGTCCTCTTTCCGGCAATCACTCACGGTTGGCGTTGATCGCCAAAGGACGTCCTCGAATCTGTAGCAGGAAACATTTCACCATGAAGAACCTTTTGGCTTTGTTGTTTGTTCTCTGTACTGTAAATGCAGACATTTACATGCATAATCCAAGGTTAGATGACGCTTTTTATTATAAACAAGTTGTTTTCGTATCACGCGCTGGTTTTATAGCGTTCTCCTAAGCTAAAATGGGCCTAAATTTAATTGATTATGAAGGCTGTTGTATATTAATTTCATTCAGGGTTTTTCCATAAAACACTTTCTTTGGGAATGAATCGCTCGACAATGAAACTGTTTATGAAACTTCAACTGACAGGGATTCAAACAGCAATGCTGTTTATATAGTCTAAACTGTTTGGAATTGCAATTTGCCATTTATCGTATTTTTTAAGGAATTGCAATTTGCCTTTTTATAAAAGAGGAATCAGAGAACTTTTTTTGCATATGTGATAGGCATCTACTCTTGCTTTTTCTATAGTTATACGATTTTGCATTCAAATGCACTTTCCCGGCTTTATTAAACACCTAAATTAAATCTACACAATTATTTTGTTCATGTACCACATTTAACATAACCACTTTCTCCACTGTCAGTTATGAAGTAAAAGATACGATGTGTCGTTCAAAAGACAATTTCCGCCAGTTTGAGTTTTCATATGTATAACATTTATGGATATTGTCACTGTGCTTTTTGTAGAGGAAGCAACAACAGACTCGATGAAAGAGGAAGGGAAAGAAATAATGGCAATCGGTTGGTATTTTTGTTCTGTGCGTTTCACCTTAAGCCAGCTCATCCCATAATATCATCCTCATCCCATCCAATGTATATTTTTCTGCAAAAAAATTTGTAGTTACAAAGCGACTACAATGCCAACATAGGCGTAGGAGCCAGGGGGCATAGGGCATTAGCTTCCCAGTTGGAGCAAACAAGTTTCAGTCAGGCAGACATTGACAAATAAATCCACAATGTATTCAGGTAAAACTAGAATCTTATGGTTTCAGTTTTGATATATAAAACAAAACAATTGGAACTAAAGATGAAATAAGCAATACTTGTTGAGCTTCAAGACCTTGAATGTGTCTCCTTGATATTTGATTTGAGTAACATAACAAAATGATTTGATCTCAAAGTGAAAAATCTTTTCTGTTGATTTCTGTTAGCTTGGTAGGGTATGCTATCTCAAAAAAGACTGATTCTGTCTTGATGATTGTCATCAATTCATCTTTTTTCAGCTTGATGTGACTGCATTCCTTTTTCTAGGCTTTTTGACTCACAAAACAACAACAGAGGTGGATATAATGTTGGAAGTTTGTACTACTACGCTGGCTCCACATTGCCAATAGAATGGACAAATCAGCACTCTTGTTCTGACCCAAATAGCAATTGCGAAGTCATCATTCAGTATATGTGTGGAAGTAGAGTTCGAGACGGAACAACTACAACGTAAGTATCCTGATGCTTTCAATATAAAGATTTTTTGTTTAACTATCTTGCAAGGTAGATATTGGAGAGTTCCATAATGAAATAATTTATTGGAAAAATAAGCCAATTAATTTATTGCTATTCTTTGCTACCTTGTTGGTGGACCATATCTAGGTGAGAAGATACATCAAGCCGATTCAAGTCTATCGAGAAACACAAGCAGTGAATTATCACAAAGGGAACATAGTTTAACAGAAAACATTCAATGATTTTGTTGAAGAGTTTTTGTGATGTTTGCTATGACCACAATATCCTTTTTGCGATAAATATTGTATAACATCTATGGTTTGATTGCAGGACAATTCCAGAGAATCCAGCTCAATGTCGGGGATATGACTGCAATAATGATTTGAGGTATCATCTCATTTATTTTCAGTATTCTTAAAGAACTACTTGTTAAAGACATCAGGTGTAGGGAAATGCTATGAATTCCAAAATGTGATCTTAATGAAATTGTTTTTGTTTTGTTTTTGTTTTTCTGTGTCAAGCCTCGCCTGTGCATTTACAGAGATGTCCTTTTTTAAAAGGTTTGGCATGCATGAAAATCACAATTATTACATGGACTGTAAATACCGACAGAGAAACCAGGGCCTTTTTACTGCTGATCAGGTAATATGACCTTTAACTGCAATTTTGCATGTGACTATCAACCTATACTGCAGTTTAATTTATCTAATGTTACAGTCATACTTGATTGTAAATTTTTTGGCCTTTGTAATTTGATTCATCTTTAAATGTCAAAACATCTGTATTTGTCACATGACTTTACTGACAGATGTTTTAAAGTAATGGTGTTTTGCACCAACAGTTGTCGAGTAGAGTAATAGATGTGGCTGTGTATTGCTCCTGTACCACATTGAATATAAGTGCCAGATTCAAAGCCATTTCTTCAAAGCTTCTTTCTAACATGAAAGAAGAAACCCAAAAAACATCATTTCAGTCAATTGTTCAACTCTTCAGCAAGGCTTTCACAAGAGTCATAATTTCATTCCTTGGAACTGTTTTAAATTTAGCAGTCAGCAAAAATACTAGTGCTTAAGACCTGCTACTCATTAAAGAAATTATTGTGTTAAGACGTTGCTCTCAAATTTCTTATAGAAACTGAAAGGGAAGTCGGCCAAATATACAAGGCAGAATCCAGGAGGAACCAGAAGGGGCTATGAATGCCCAGAGGAGCGTGACTACTACCCTTACTGGCATTCCAATCCATGGAAGGTGAGCTACAGGTATTATGTATCAACGAATGCGAGTCAAAAAGCAAACAAGGACTATGTTTTTCTGTTCAGCACCTTGTTTTTCTCAAGAAATGGCAGTAAGAGGGAAAAACACAAGAGGCAAAGCCAATGAGAGACCTTTAAGGAAAAACGAGCTTAAAGGACACCATTCATGTAAGCAAATATTATAGTAAAGATAAATGAGGATGTTCTTGAGCCCGATGCCTCGTACGATTTCCTTCATGTTTACTTCTGCGAATTCGCTTTTAGGACATTGTTGTTTTGACAAATGACGTCAGCAGGTGTGAATATTACCAAAAAGAGAGCCAGAATGTCAAAGACACATGGGCTTGTGTCCCTCCGGCTGCATACACGACATATTCAAGGTTGAAGAATTTGGCTATACCGATTGACAGGGAAAGCTGTGAGGTAAGTTTCACTGTGGTTTTGTAACTGGGAGCCTGTTCCTTACCCATGATAGGCTATTTGTTTGTGGCGTGACACTTACAAACACAACTTCGCTTTTCTTTATTCCCATCTTTAATTCCCGGTTCCCATGCTTACTTTGTGTCCGCTCTTTGTCACAGAAAATCGTATGGCCTATTGGTAGAGCAAACGGAACGCGCGCAGTTTGGACCAAATTTCCGTCGCACGGAATAAAGGCCCCAGAATGTAGGGAAACGGCATGGTCACGCGATAATCACCTTGGAAACGGGAAAGGCGGGTTTACGAACAAATATGATTGGGTTTTGCCCAAAATCGAGGAGAATAATTGCGTCCTGCGTATAAGGTATGACTTGAGATATTTATTTTGGACAAGCAACCAGTGACGATTCATTTTTCTTAGTTGATAGAATATTTAATAAAAATTATTGTTGATGACAGTACTAGCAAATTCACCGATACAATTTCTGACTGGCATCTATTGACATTTGAAAACGCCTTATGTTGACTTTGTCCATCGTCATGTACTTTAAGGTACAATATTTCTACGAACGATTACGACTCTTGGAGCACGAACGCATCAAAAAATGGAAACATTCAGTCTGATGTCGATATCGGTAGCCTTGTTGGTTTGGCCTCAGACGAGGCTAAAACAAGAGGATATGTCTTCAAAAACAATCCAGTTGTACAGCCATTCGGGAACTCTAACAAATTTCAAGTCAGGCTGGCGGTCAACACTGCACAGTATGGGAGGACGTTTCAAGACAGGTTTGAAATTTTACTTCACAATTCATCGTTTCATTTCTCTATGTTTGCATTTTGGAGTTTAAAGTAGGAGTTAAGGAAGCTCCAGAGAAAGTTATTTGTACGGCAGTAAACCAGTTGGATGTATATTGGGCTTGTATTGAGAAAGCAGCATTTGAAAGCTCTGCTGCATAATTTTCCCATTTCTTGTCATTTCCAATCCAAGATATCGAATTCCTTAGTTTTGGTTGTTCTAGAATTATGACAGTGTTTTTTTTGTTCCAGATCACACCGCTTTGCAATTCGAAAACGGCCCACCAATCTTGCAAACGCCAAAATTGTTAACCTGAATGTGCGTGGAAAGCGAGGCAACATTGTCCAAGTGTACCCTGCGGTGGAGTACGATTTTGTTCCAAACAGAATCAAACTGAGTGAAGGGGATTACATTCATTTCCAGTAAGTAGCTGAAAGCTGAGTTGACTGCAAGCTTTTCTTGCTCAACATACAATACACTAGCTTTTTAATAAATTGCGATTGTGAACATTAGCTAGAAATAGCGGAACCAGTTTTTGCACACTTAAGGTGTTTTTCGTCCGACACACCTCAGGGTATGCGAACGTCGGAAAATGACTTGAAGTAACTACCTTGGGCCTGCGTTGATTTCTGGATCCTCCGCCATTACTTATTGAGTCACTACCAACTCTATTTATTGAGTCACTGTAACATCATCCCTCTTCGTCCTAATGAAAACAAATAATGAGCAAATGTTTTGTGGTACAAAGTTTTACAAATAGAAGTTCACAAATGTGAGAAACAGTGGGAATTAAAGTTTTTCATACTTAAGTAATTTTTCGTTTGACACTACTCAGAGTATGCAAACTTCGGCAAATGACCAAAAGCTGAAAAAATAAATAGCCAACTGAGGATCAAAAACATTAAGTTCGTGATTGTCAAGCCAGGCTTTGGCTAATTGAGACAATATGTCACCTCGTCACGTTCTCAACTTCTGTCTTGCCAGATGGACGGGTTCCAACACGAACCCTGGGAACAACGATGGTCAGGGTTTGGCCGGGAGTGACAGATCAAATGTGGTTCTTCTTGAGAAACAGAAATATTCGGAAGGAAGGTTCCAAGGCATGGGAACAAAGTATGGCCAGTTTGGAAATAATTATCCACAAAGAGTCGATAGAGTGACTTGGCTGGGACTGAGTCGGCAGGACCTGGAATCTCTGGCGCTCTTACTTCCAGGTTGGTTCTCTTTTGGTAAAATAGGCCTCAAGCGCGCCATGACATTTTCATCTTTTTCCCTTAATCACGTTGTCCCCTTATGGAGTTTTTGACGTCCCTCACGATGACCTTGTTTTAGGCCAATATGGCGGTGAGATGTCAGAGCTAGACGATGCTGGAACGTACTTTGATCTCGGCCCGCGGAAAGTGACTGGTATCGGTACCTACTTCTACATGAGCACTCGCAACAACAACTTCTCGAATCGTAGCCAAAAGGGAAAGATCGTTGTACATGGCAACGCACTTGCGCAGAGGCAAATTGGATGGGGAGGAGGAAACCTATTGCTAAAGGATGGGTCGGTGCTGTTTTATTTAGAATCTATAAGACAAATCTGGTATTTTCATGATGATTCATGCCCCATTGCCTCAAAGATCCATCATTGATATATATGTATATGCCATCGCTAACCATTCATTTAACATTGAACTCTTGATCGTCATGAGAAATGTTAACCATTGCACCCCTTTGTAGGATATGATTCCAAATTTATGAATAGTCATGTAATACAGCGATATCTTCCCGCCATTTCAGGTGCTTTAAACGCAGATCAATAGCTTTTCGCAAAGCATTGCTTACCTTTTCAGTGAATCTGAAGCTTCAAATGGTCCATTTAATTAGTACATTAGCCTTGTTTTATTCAAAGTTAGAGTCGATCTATGACTGTCTGTAAGCCTTTAGGAAAGGCACCTGACTTGAGCATAATGCGACGAGATGATGTCGCTTGTAGATCCAAAGTACAAACTGGAAGTTGCCTGTTTGATCTTTGTAAGACCAACGGAGCTTTTTTGTTGTTTTTATTGAACGGAAACTAAAGCAATTGTTTGACTGAAGCTGTTTTGAATGTTTCAGGTCACAAGGTCTGTGGATCGAGAAAGATGTTTTGGATGGTCTCAGGTCCCTGCAGTTAGAAGAATGGACGCCAGACGCTGGAACTGGGCAGTTGGAGAAGAGCGGAGGAGGAATTTCTGTTGGTGATGACTTCGGTAGTAATTTCTTAGCTGTGTACCCCATGCGGAAGTTAACGAAGACTGGTAAAACGTTCACGGTCAAGTTGAAGGTGGAGGAATCAACGGGACAAAATACCTACGTTTACCACTCAGCTGATATGAAAACTTGGTCCAAGCTTTCGGATGTTTCAATTGTTGATGGAACGGCGACCTTCGAAGCAAGTGCCGGTACGTGGGTTTTGTCAACTGTACATTGATCATGATGGTTATGTTTACTGAGGCTCCCTTTCCTCTTTTTGCACGTGCTACTTATATATACATTGTATCTTTCTTCTGCCGCGGTTAACAGTTGTGCCATGGGCCAATTGGCCTTTTTTCTCAACGTTCATAAATTCTGTCCCATAGGTGGTGTGTATGTTGCAAGGAAGCACAGAAATGTCGCAATGATCGCTGGGATTAGTTTGGCATGCGCCTTCCTGTTCGTCGTCTTCATCGGAACTGTGATTTACTGTCGTAAGAAACCGGGCACTTGGGACCGCACCAAGGTCCGGTTCCGTAATATCACAAGAAGTATGAAGTCAGAGGTTTGAGCTAACGCAACACTTTGTATCGTCTCCGTCTGATTTTGTCAAACTACTATGTGATTTTATTATGATTGTTTGAATGGCTAGCTAGGCTGCCTGTGGGTGGTTTCACAAGAAGTTTTGACAAGAAGCTTCATTGGTCACGTGCATGAAAGTTCCCCCAGAGTTCCCCAAAGATCAGGCTCATTGTATCGTTTCCATCCTCTCATTAAAAACACAACTTCATCTATAAGACATTTGGTTGATCTCCGTCATCCATAATTGTCTAATTAGACACCCTCCCCCAATCCCCTTCTCGTGTTGAGATTTTGGTAAACCATTGTCTCTGGGTCCACCCCACAACCCCTGTTGTTAAAGCAAGTATTTTTCACCTTCAGGCCTTTATAGAGCATACTTTTTTAATTTAAAGTTTTCTCTTTTTTAAATATTTGTATTTCATTTGTATTTGAGTTATTAATGTAAACATGAGGCTGGCCTCTTTCTGTTGTAATTATTCATGTAAAGGTTTTTCTACTTTCAACCCAAGTTCAAGTCGTGCTTACCGGAATCCGAACATTTTTAGGTTAATAATCACTTTGATACACCAAATAATTTATCATAAATGATGTTTTATAATAACAGAGCAACATATTGTCTTTTTAGAATGTCTTTTTGTGCATTCTCTTTGTGGTGTTTCCTTTGTTTCAAACACCATGATCACTAGCAGTTTTACTCCGCCCTGGTTTTACTTCAACGAACTCCTCGCAATGCCCTTTTTCCACTTGAGCTGGTGCGCTATTGCCGCGCATCAATTTATTGCAGTTTTTTCCTATCCTTTTGCTTATTCTTTGGCTTTGCAATGCAGAATTTAAGGCCATAACTTCTAGATTATCTAGATCTAGAATGTTCCGAGACAGATACAAACGATAATTTTCGTATCGTTGGATAACCTGGGTCATCTTTTCATCTTAGAATATATGGAGTCTCTCTTTCTATAATAACACTTGTTTATGGAGTCTCTCTGGCAATCAATACAAAGTCAAGTTCTATGTAGACAGAAAGTGGTGTTGACATAGGCTCTTCAGCAGAGCACGTGATCTGGCTCTTAAGCAGAGCGCGTGATTGGTTATAATTGACGAATCAGCGTTACTTAACGCCCAACTTTAGAAGAACCCAAGAGAAAAGACGAACTCTTTCTGTCTACAAAGAATGGGATTTTCCATTGAAATATAGACAGACTCCAAAACACCTAGGTGAAAAGACGACCTAGCTTGCCCAATTATAAGACATTTGTCGTTACTATATGTTTTGGCGCAATCTGCATTCTCCAAGAGGTGTTGCCCTATAGCCGAATCACCCTTAATTTGGTCATTGCGTCTTTTACAATTTCGACGCGGCTGCTCTTTTTCTGCAGAGGTTTTGGTCCTTATGCTTGTGGGAACATGCTGTTTTATTCTATCCTCCAGTCTTCGAGTAGTGCGTCCTACATACCGAGCTTCACATCGGCAACAAAATTCGTAAACGACTAAACTTTTTTTGAGGGCAGGAACGCCATCCTTTGGGGTGGAGGAAAATATGGTCTCCGCATCGTAGACTACACGAGGATTCGCAGCTGAAAAGCAGAAACTGATGGCTTTTTAAATTTGATTTTCAAATTTTAGCGAAACGTCACCAATCCGAGGTAATTTGAGATAAACAGGGCACTTTTCAGGTCCAAAATGCTTGTCATAGGTAAAACTGGCAACTTTTTGTGTGAAACATCTCGACATGACACCATCAGGGTAGCCATTTTCAATTAGGATACGTTTTATTGTATCGAGTTCAGAAGTGAGCTTAGTTTTGGAGCAAATCATGAGCGCCCTGTGAACTAAGGTTTTAATGAGACCAATTTCCCTTTCTTTAGGGCTACAGCGAATATATTGACCAGTAAATGTTGATTTCCTAATTCCTATAGACACTGGTGAAAAAGGAATCGCAAAAGTATGAGGTTACATATTGATATTGAAATTCTGGGGTCGATTTGAACTAAATTTTTGATTTTGGCTTTTGTTCAATAAATGCATGTTGATTGTGCATTTTGCCAAAATGAAAACGTCAAGGAGCTACAATGCCACTTCTCGATCTAATTTCGCTGGGTTTGGCAGTAGCCCCGAATTGCCCCCTTTTTAGCCCAGCCCACCCCCCGTTGTCAAGAAATGTGGGCGGAGCGGAGTGGTGCCCATTCCTAGGACGTAAAAGGGAAGCGCGCTGTATTGTGACGTAATTAGTTTTGTCGGCGTGAACGTGTTTGTGAGGAACATGGAGGGGTGGACGGTGGAAAAGATTTGTTTTTGAGAAGCAGTTCATGGAAGTGCCTGGATCTAGCTCCAGTTTGTGATGAATTATATCAAATGAAAGTGATAATCTTTGCCTGATCGCCTTAGCTCAGACATGGCTCACACGATTGCACGTAAGTCTTTGCCTTTGTTTTGTTGAAACAACGCTGATTTATATAATGCCGAAATCACTCACAGTTCGTGAATTAGTAGAAACAATTATGCAAAAGCAGTTGACCCAGAAGTTTAATCAGTGAAGTTTCTAGCCATCTTTCGTACGCTGTTCTGTCCAATTATTTTCAAATGTTCTTCAGTGGTAATAAAGATTGAGGATCACCCTGGTAGGCCTTGATTTATTTGGCCTAACGTACCGTGTTTGATTGTTTTCATGGTATCCACGGCGTTGGCCGATGCACTCAATGCCTCGCGATAGCGTTCATTCATGCTCGTAAATAATAAATAAAAAGCAAAATGGTTGAGGTCGTTTACTTGCTGTAATTTAATATTCAGTTGCAATTCATTTAGAAGATGAGCAAGTGATCCGACATTGTTGTTGGTCAAGCCACGGTTCTGTGCAGCCAATGACGTTTCGTGCAGTTCGGTTTTCTTCCCCAAAAAAACACTGCGCATGTGAAGTGGTCGTCAGATGTTTAACTTCGCTCGCCAAACTTCATTTAGGAAGGAAGCACAGAAAATTCTTGTAGTTTTGGAAGCTATTATTTGAGAGCAGTTATAGGACTGTTAAGATACTGGTTGATGAATCAAGTTTCACCGAATAGACGCTAAAAACTAAACAGGTTCTTTGAACGCATATCGAGGTGCCTCGCATCACCGACAGACTATTTGAATAAGGTTTAAGGCTAGATCACACGAAGGGCATGATATTCTACTAGGCTTTCTTTGTAAAGAAGTTTTACTACTAAGCACAATCATTGCTCTTGCTAGACTTGTTCTAAATGTGTGACTTTATTGAGCCGGTTCCCGATCGTGTTTTGTATCCTTCTACTTCTCCAAATCTAGCAAATGTTCCAACATGTTTTGTTATGGTCGGATTGCCTGCCAGGGGCAAGACTTACATTTCAAAGAAGTTGACAAGGTATCTGAACTGGATTGGAGTAACTACCAAAGGTAATTGTTGATTTCACGAATCGCTTTACTGATGTTGTTGCCAGACATGTTTTTATTTAGATGTATGTGTGAAGTAAAAACTTGAATAGAATTATTGTGAAGTACTTATGCAAATTTTCTGCACCAGATTTGAAGTAAATAGAAGAACTTGACAAGATTTATCTTATGATTAATCAAGAATGAACTGAAGGCAGTAAAAGTTAAGGATCCCAAATGAGCAGTCCACTGCAATTTTTATTGAAAGCTTATCATACTGATAATTGAAATTGGAAATCCAATCTTGCATAATTGTGTAAAATTCATTCTAATAAGAAAAGTCTAAAAGTTTCCCTCGTTACCGATGCTGGAAGACTTTGTTCGCTCTGCATCATTTAGGAGCCATCATGAGAACAATAAGCCTAAGTTTGACAGTAATAAATTTGACAGAAGGTAAAATTTGAAGATTGAGTAGGCTAATAGCAAGTAGAATTTTTGCTTGATTTCTGATGAATATCTTAATACTTTCAAAACAAGGATGATTAGTTGTTCTGAATGGCCTACAACAAATCATGTTGCAATTCTATTCATATTTCAGTTTTCAATGTTGGTGAATTCAGAAGAAAATTGTATGGTACTGTCAACTGTAAACATGATTTTTTTGATTCCAAAAATGAAAGTGGCCAAAAGGCTAGAGAGTAAGTATTTCTACTGGCTTTTTTATCAGTCAGCTGATTTTCCAGCTGTTTTATAACCAACTCTGTGGTGAATTGTTCACTATTGCTAATTTCTTTGTGATTATCGACATCAATGATGTCACCTGTTGCCATTTCACTGGTCTAATTCACAAAAAATGTTATTGTTCCAACTGCTAAAGGTTTGATTTGTTAAGGGGAATGGAAGGCTGAAAAGATCAGCAGGAAATTAGATTCAACCAGTCAAACATATATAATTATATATGTTCCAAATTATTTTATATTACTAGATTATCAAATTATATACTAAAATTATGTATTTCAGGAAAAGCATCTAAAGTATAGATTTTGAGATTCATTGTTTATAGTTATTGTGTCTTATTATGGCATTGTTTATCGATAGCATGATAGATTATGAGTTGTCACATATTAAGTACATTTGTGATTAGCAATGTAGTATTTTATGTTTCAAGTTTTCCTCATGATGACGCTGGTTTGAAAAAATAATGAAATTTTTTGGTTGTGAAATTTTTTTGGTCTAAGATGCAGATCTGTTATTATCATAGCAAATGTGCGCAGCTGGCTCTCGATGAGGTTATAAGATATCTGAAGGAGGAAGGACAAGTCTCTGTGAGTCTACACTTTGTGAGATGCACTTAATGCTCATAGCAGAAAATATATTATGTTTACCTTATGAGCTTTGAAAGTTTCTTGGCCTGGATATACTTTGTTTGAAAAGGAGCATTATATATTTGCAAGAAGGCAACTGCCATTGGAAATAAATGAAAGGAGAGGTAATTGAAAAGGGTGTGATTTTTAATAGAGGGATCCATGTCAAACCAAAATCTCCACTTAAAAGCTACAAAAAGTTTGAAGCCTGCACAAGCATACATTTTGTTTTTTGCTCTGGCTTTGAAGTGGATCCCCTTTAATGTGTAATTTCATAAATTATTTTAGTGTTATTTAAGTAAGCTCAAAGAATTGCCAAACATTCATTCTCAGATCAAGATGCATTTGTTACATTTTTGTCAAGGAATAAGTGTTTTACTTCTAGATATTTGATGCAACAAACACAACACAAGAGAGAAGGGAATATGTTTATTCAGAATGTAAAAAGAATGGAATTAAGGTGCCTAACCTGCCTGTTATTTTTCTCCTGGTTGTTGTTGTGTGCCTTTCTGCCATTAAATCAACTTAAAGTAGTATGTGAAGAATATCACAGCATACATAAAAATAAGAAACAGGCAACATACTCAGAAACAGCAGATTCCCAGTGTTTGTACTTTTGATCTAACACAAGCTGGAGCTGCCACCATGTTTTCATAAATAAAATTAAAATTCTTTTGTTTTTATATTTCCTGCTTTTGAGTCTGTCGTACATTTAGCTCATTGTAATCTAATTTTTTTATATTGAGTTGGACTTGAGTAAAATGGTCTCAGTTAATTTTTTGTTTGTTCTAGACTTTTTTTATTGAATCAATTTGTGATGATCCTGATGTTGTTCAGCAGAACATTGTAGTAAGTGGAGTCAAGAGATCTGTTCACTTTTCGTCATTTAGTTTTTCATATAAACCTCACCCATATTGTATCAATTTCTATATATACTGAGTCTAAATTGAGAGATTCAGAGACTATTGTTATTTTAGAATATATCAAAAATATCATCTAATTTTTGTGATATATATTTTAGAATAATAGGATGATGTATGTTATAATAGTCCCTTTATGAGTTGTCTAAGTAACTTACAATTTTTTGAATAGATGTTACTTTTTATAGTAATTTTTCAAATAACAATGTTTTACAGGAAGTCAAAATCAGTAGCCCAGATTATAAAGACATTCCATCTGAAGAGGCCCACAGGGATTTTAATGCTCGTATCAAGCACTACCAAGATTTTTATGTTCCAATCAATTTGGATAGCGAATGGTAATTTTATGCTTTTTGTATACTGTGATGTCAATGTTGCTCTCCATTTACCTTTGACCCTAACAATTTCTTGTTTTTATTGAATTCTGATAAATTTTTTATATTCTGTTTCATACTCTTAACTTATACATCTCTCTTTGTTTTTAGTGCACTATCATTTATCAAGATAATTAATGTTGGTCAGAAATTTCTTGTAAATCGTATTGAAGGTAAGCATATCTACTAAAATACTTCCTTCTGGTGACCAGCTATGATTTTATTTTGGGTATATAGTGCTGTTGATCTGTTGTTCTAAAAAAGGATTGTTTGCTAATGTAATTTTTCCTATTCTTTATTCTTTATTCCTATTCTTTATTCAAGTAAGAGAACTTTGATGTTTCTGTACTTGAATGAAATCATTTTTTTTGTAATGCTGTGATGAGAAAAAGCTGTTATCATCTGACTTTTGTAGATTTAGGATTTGAGAAATGTGATAAAACTATTCTAAGAATTCCTAGCCCGCAGAATTGACTATGGGAAAAGTACAGTCAGCGTAGTAGTTTGCAACATCTTGTCTAGCCTCTTTTTGAAGAACAACCAAATCTCTTTGTTTATTGTTCAAATCACTATTTTGATTATGTTTTGTAGCCAATCAAAACATATGCCAACTGTTTGGCATGTGACTTTTGGGCTGCTTTGAGGCTTTATTATATTTGAATTTTATTTTGTCTTGTCAAATGGAAGGGAGGCTGAACAGGCTTTTTGATTTGTTGCGCAAACTCTACTGTTTCAGGGTCTGCATGTACGCAGGAAATTTTTAGAGTTTGCACACAGGCTAAGCATTCCATGAAAATTGATTGTTTGACTTTTATGCCCATTGGCAGAAAAGACCACTCTATGAAAATATCAACATATAAGTATTATTTGAAACGACAAATGTTCTTTTTTCCAGGTTATTTACAAAGTAGAGCAGTGTATTTTCTCATGAACATTCACATCACACCAAGAGCTATTTATTTGACCAGAGTTAGTATTTTTTTGGCTAAAATTAAAAATTGCATCTATTATACTATATATAATATAATAATCCTATAGTATATAAATATATGATATATAATGATAATCCTATTTTTGTCAGAAAATGATATTAAAAAGCATGGAAAACTATCTTGAAAAAATGTTTGATATTGCAACTGATACCTCATTGTATAATATATTATTGTATACACCAAACCTTCTCTAGTTTGTCCACACACAAAAGCATCCACCTAGAAATGTGCAAATTTGTTTATCATGCTAGGAAGCTTGTTTCAAAGCTCATTGTCATAGCTTGTAAAAAGGGTACACTTTTTTCAGCATGGTGAAAGTTTGTTCAATTTGAAAGGACGTATTGGTGGGGATGCAGATCTTTCACAGCGGGGGAAAAATGTAAGTCTTCTAAAACCTCTTTTTTCTATGATTTTGAACTGATTTTCTTCTGTGTTCCTTAAAGTTACAATTTTGATAAAGTTGTAAACAAAGATTGATATTGCATTTATTTTATATTTAAACTCTCCAATCATTTCAAAAATTACTACATTTGAGCACATTTCTAAGAAGAATGGTTTTTTAGAATCTTGCAAGCATTTATATTTATTTATCTTTTTATAGTATAGTGAAAAATTAGCAGAGTTCATTGACAAGCAGAAGATCAAAGACCTGCGGGTATTTTCAATCTTCTGACTCTTTTCATTTTGAAATACAAATTATTTGCCTCAATTCTGATCAAATTTTCCCAGTCCCTGTACATAGTATCTTTTCTCTTTGGTACCGCAGTAGTGTTGGAGTAAGTTTGTCCCTATTCATCGCTATTTCAACTGTATGAAATAGTTGTAGGTTTATGTGAGTTCCTTCCATACTTCAGAGAGGAAGCACTTTAGGCCAATCTTCTATTAGAAAAGACAATCCACTCTGTCACTGTTTGTCACAAAAAGGCTACTTTTTGTGCATTGCACTTACCCCCATGCTGAGGCTTGCATGTTTCTTTGTTTTTCAGAGAGAACTTGCTTAAGGTCATTCATTATCGATAAGATGCCTTTTTTAAATAAAACCTGATGGTATTGTGAAAGTTTCAAGGGGTGCCATTTCCTTTCTTCATTCTAAGTACAAAAGTTTCTTGGCTTGCACATCTAGGATGTGTAAAATATTGCCTGAAATCTTACTAACCGTGGGACTTGTAGTACAAACTTATAACTGATCTATTCTATACAACTTAGGCTGTACAAGATTGTTTATGTAGCATGGTATCAAGCACTCTATGACCAACGATAATCCTCATGTTGGCAACTGTTGGGACTTGACCTGAAGAGCTTGTTTAAAGAATGGCTTTTGTTGTATGTATGGAAATTTTTTACCCAGGTTTGGACGAGCCAGCTCAAACGAACTATACAGACTGCACAGAATATTGGAGCTGTCTCCTTGGAACAATGGAAGGCGTTGGATGAGCTAGATGCTGTGAGTTTAAAATGATTTTTGACTTTACAAATAGCTGTTATTTTTTATTACCTTTGGTATATATTGTTTTTAGTACGGTGATATGGACCTGGTTTGTATTCTACTTTGAAATGTTATCATTGATATTCTGTTGTTTATTTTGATTCATGCACTTATGCTAGACCACAATGCTAAACCACTTGGTTGTTGTTGAATGCATTCTTGCACAGATTGAAAGAGATGCTCAGATTTTCTTTTTTATTAAATTTTTGTGGTTTCTTACCAGGGTGTCTGTGATGGAATGACGTATGAAGAAATAGAAGAAAAGTTCCCTGAAGACTTTGCAAGAAGGGATCAAGACAAGTACCATTACAGATACCCTAGGGGTGAGGTAGGAACAGGCCTTCCTGGGAAAGGCGTGCGATCGCACTCGCACACCTTGGTACACCCCTCCCCACACTGAGAAGTGTGTTTAATCGCACGCCTGTTTTGTAATTATTCATTTGTTTTTTAAACCTGGTTTCCATTTACCTGCAACCATAGAAAGGCTGCATGCATTGAGCTAAAAAAAATTGGCTCAGAATCGTTGGCAGAGGTGTGGCAAGGAAATGTTGATTAGCGCAGGGAACTAACAAGGTGGCAGTAACGCTTTGATGTTTACTTTGTTCGAGTTAAACATTATGCGGTGCCAGCACGTCATTTTGGAGGACCGTTGTGACAATTATTGCTTACAATAAAACACGGACCAAACGACCATAACATGGGGACTAGTTTTACACAACGTTTTGAAAGTTCAAAATTTCAGCATTGTAAACATGAAGTGCGCAGAAGTGCAGCAAGTTCCTGTTCATTCTAATTTTTTGAAAAGACAACAGAAAACATTTTTATTTGACTACTTTGAAGCAATTTCCAATCAGATGCTCCGCCACGTTTTTATCACAGATCGGCATTGACACGCACATGTTTTTAAAACACTATTTTTAATGGTTGATTGTGTGTTGTAAGAACAATCAAAACTTTGTTACATTTTCTCCTCTTATTATGAGAAACCGCTTTACAAAAAACTAAACGGTAGAAGGCTCAAAATTTTAAAAAACCACCGGTAAATGAAAATCAATAAGAAACATTCAATTTTTTATGGCTCTATATAGTATGCAACAGAAAATCTGTAGTAATAAGAAAAAGTACCAATAGCACTCCATCGCACTCCTACCACAATCTAGGAGTGCGAAATGCCACACGTGTGCTAATTTATTCCCAGGAAGGCCTGGGTAGGAAGTTACCAAGTTTCCTTCGTTCACTTGCAGATTTATACCTATTGTTGAATTGAAGCTTCGTTTCTTATATATTATGAATTTTCATGACAACAAATGTGACATTCATCATCACATTTGCTATAACCCATGATGTCTTTTATCCCAAACCCTTATGTCAAGACCTTATTTATTCATTTACTCATTCTTCTTCTCTAATTCCCAACTCTTTTGAAATCCTCTGAATCACATTGCTCTGCGTGTTTAATGCAACTATCTCCTTTCAAATAGTTTTTGGCTGTTCGTTACTTACATCATTGAATGTTAACTCCTCTTTCCGCCTCAATCCATTTCAGTCGCATCTTTCTGTTCTGAACATTACCTTTGCTAGAGTATTTTCTCGATCCCCTAGTGGTATTCTTCTTTTCCCCCTAGTCCTATGAAGATTTGGTCGCTCGTCTCGAGCCAGTCATCATGGAACTAGAGCGCCAGCAGAACATTTTGGTCATTTGTCATCAGGTGAGCAGCTTGTTTGATAACAACAAAATGTTGCTTTCCTCCCTCTAGAACAATCGGAAAAAAGTTGCTGAAAAAGGAGCCTTGTTCATGCTTAATGTTTTCATCAATGATTATTTTAGTTTAGAGTTTTCTAAACGATTTATAAAATAATTTATCGAAAATGTTTCAGCAGTGGCTTATTTTGAATATTTAATGATCGATTCTTTTCGTATTATTATGACTATGTATTTGCTTCAGATGTACTGAATAAGAGATACTATAACGTACTCCCCGTTTACTCTGCATGTCTTTTAACACCTTCATGGGTAGGAGCAATGGATATTTTTTCTACGTCATGTGTCAATACTCATTCCTGTTATGGGACTTATCAACATTAATATGTTTATAACTGCCTGTAATTAACTAGTGTCCAATCACACATTAATAATAAGTCACATGTGCTGTATTCTGCAGCCATAAATCCATCGAATGAAAGCTTCGATATTTTTTATTATAGGCTGTCATGCGATGCCTGTTGGCTTATTTCCTGGATCACAATTCTGGCCATTTACCGTATCTCAATGTACCGTTGCATTCAGTTTATAAGCTTACTCCAGTCGCATATGGTACGTATTGTTTAATCCCAAGTAACCAAGCAATCAATTAATCAATCTACCGAATAATCACTTGCCATGTGATTCAAATCATCTTAATCGTACGTCACCTTAGGGCACACGCTTTAATCAGCGTGTTTCCACTGCATGCTTATTCGTCGCAGATATTTCTCCTATGCGGGCTTTGGAGTTCAATGCGATGCTGTTTGGGTGATTTAAAATCACGTTCAACTTGAATTAGGTTTCACCGAATCACTTCCCTTCTTTGAAAGCGAATGTCTTATGATAGAGGTCTGTTTAATAGTCATTACTCCCCCCCTCCTCATTGAACTCGGTTTTTTAGTTGACACCTTTCATCCTCGGGGTTTTCCTTCCAGTGCTATCAGTTGTTCGTACTAAAAATAAAGCTTGGTTCTTTTTCAATGATCTTTACTGACTTCTACCAATCCATTTTGCAGGCTGCAGGGTTGAAACCTTCGAATTAAGCGTTCCATCTGTAGATACTTATCGTAAACAGCCAGAGGTATGGTATTCTTTGAATATTTTTTAAGCTAATTTTTCTATTTCTGAAAAGTGTCGTTAGATTGGATGGTGAAACTCTGCCATGCGTAACAGGGGAGGGGGACTGAGATGGAATTAAAGAGGTGCCGAGTCTTTGCACTGTGCTGGGACAAAAGGCGAGCTTCAAGTGCTAGAGCCATTCAATGTTTATGAGACGCACTTACCCTCTTACTACTAAGAAAATGTTTGTAAAAAAAGATTTTCCCTATGATACTTCAACTCTTGAAGTACACGATTTTTAGCTGAACTAGTCAGGTGCAAAGAATTCGATTTAAGCAACTCGCTAGAAGGTGTATGGATCACTGACTGCAGTTTAATAATCGTTGGCTGCTGTCGGCGTGTTTCGTGACATTTTTGTACTGACAAGTTTTTTGTATACGTCATTTCGATTGTTTTAAAGGCGTGTTCTATGCAGAAAATCTTTTAAACTCCATCACGGTCGCTTAATAACATCGGGGTTCCCGTTTCGCTTTTGCCCAACTTGTCATCGTTAATGTTGTGATTTTTGTGTGCTGTTGTTGGTGTTTTGTATTGGTTATGCATGCAAGTCTCGCCTCGTCATTCATGCTAGAAATAGTAACACGGCGGTATCCAAGTCCAGTAATGGGAAGTATTGAATCCCTTTTTCTCCGAAGGCCACTTCAAGGTGCACCTATTGAGGAATTACGAAAATGGTTCAGTCATTTGTATGTTGCGTTATTTCCATGTTTCGGTTCTGTTTATTCATTCCTGTTTTTCATTTAAATAACCCTATTTCGCCAAGCTTTTAAGGCGAGATTATAGTAAGTACAAAAAGGGTAGAAATTTTAGGCGATATTACGCATGTGAGTATATATGAGGAGAAATTTTAGTCCAAAACTTGATTTACAATTAAACATCTATTTGCTGTTGTTACGATATGTCTGCTAATTAATGGAGAAAAGCCCAATTTCAATGCCAACTTTTCGTTTATAAGAATACACTTTTGGGTTTTGAGGAACTTATTTATACTCTTAAAGAGAATGCTCTAATTTAGAAAAAACAAGATGTCTAGGAAAGATAATTTCTCAAAAAGCAAGATTAACAGATCTACTTTTGAGAAGCACTCTTGTTCAGATACGGCTGGAAAGCATTGCGTGGCTTTGTACACTTGAAATAGAAGCATTAAATTGGCCCTTACACGTTGATACAGAAGAGGCAATATTGGGTTTTACTTTCGATAGAAACGTATCAGCTAGTGGCTTGGAGCAAGGAGCTCAAACGGGGGCCGACTTGAATGGTAGCCAAAAGTGTCTTTAAGCTTCGTCAGAGGGATGACCACTCCAAGAGCTTCAGCAAGGGAAATCTGCGTTCTAAGGCACGCACTGAATAGAATTCGTTGCAAGATAGAGCCACTGCCAATGTTCTATTTGTTACTGACCACAGCCGCTTTGCTTTTCAAATGAATGGATGACAATTATCAGTGGGAAAATGAAACGGCTGGGCTCAAGATAAATGGGCGGGCTTCTTTGTCGCAACCGTTTGAGTTCTTGCCCAAAGGATCGTTCTTTCAACTAGAGTAATTTTCTGTCACAAGCAATAACTCTTAAATTCCCTCCCTTTTTTGTTTATTGCGAATATATCCCGATTAACCTCGAACTTAAACAGCTAGCTAAAACGACCAGCATTGCTTTAACAAGTACAGCGGTCTTTTAATATCGTTCATTAAGCTGTCACGAACACTGAACCAATGCTAACACACGCACCCACGCACGCATGCACACACACAACCAGGCCTAAAAGAGATTTAATGGTATCAGAGATGTTTTCTTTAACTTTAGCTGGAGCAAATGCAATGATGTGGAAAATAGAAGAAGAGAATATAAAGTAAAGTTAGTAAAGTGTCTTGTACGAAGAAGCCTGGAAACTACGTAGACTTGTGAACAAACACAGGCGCTTGCCTGAACGAACATAAGTGTTTGCCTGAACAAACATAGGTGTTTGCCTTGACGAGCATATGCGCTTGCCTGAATGAACATAGACGTTTGCCTGTGACTTCAGCAGTGCTTCAACATAAAATATAACTCGTGCATTGATGTAACCGTTGACTTCCGGCAAGATCTAACCCTTTAAATAAACCCCACACATCTGCCTTTCCTCTATAACGAACCTTCAAATGACCCCAACTTTATTAGAACTCCACTCCTATATACGATAAACAATTGATATATGATAAAACTTGTGTTCCGTCTTGCCGCTACTCGTGTTGCATAAAAGTATGTTTTGTGTGTTATATTGCCGATGAGATTCCTCTGCTCGTATTTAGTCAAAGTTCCTTGCACGCACTGGTGAAAGTTGGTTCACTGGTGATACGCTTCATTTCTTTGTTCGTCAAATTTCTATGGATTGATGTTTCACGATAGCAAGAAATAGCAGAAGAAATTTTTGCTTGCTTTAAGTGCTTTTTCGTCTGATTCTTTTATAACGAATCATGCGCACTTCTTCTAGTATTTTCGATTCGCTACTGCTATTTATTCGGTCAGCTTTTGGTTATTTTCCGAAGTTTGCCTGCTGTGAGGAGTATCAACGAAAAAAGTACTTTTAGTATGCAAAAACTAGTTCGCTATTTCTTGCTATTGTGAAGTTCTGTACCACAAAAATTAGATGTTGCTTAGCAGCTGTTTAGGGCTGCAGCATCCACGTGCATAATTGCAACATTTTCTCGTTTGCTTGTTTCTCTAGAGGTTTTTATTTCCTCAATCCTATTGGTTGCATGAAGCAGTTTATCAAAACCCGAGATACAATGCATTAGAGTCCCACTCTGCATACCGTGTCTGTATACCATCTTGAATAAGAGTTCCTTGGCCACAACAGCAGAAATGCACCACTCCCCAGCATTTCTTCTCTCTCATGCGCGAGAAATTGAATCACGAAGTTTATTCGCCATTTTTATCTTGCACCAGTGATATGAGTTCATGGCCCCAGAACACCCCTGGAGACAACTGTTTCAACCTCCGTTACCTTTGCCCCTAGTACGAACCATGTCAGCGAACTTTTGTGCCGCTCTTGTGCCGTTTGGGAATGCATTGTCGGTGTCCTGTTTTCAATCAGCAACGTTTGCGCCAATTCGTATATTGACGTGTTTAATTTTGAAGCGTAAATTTAGATCAACTCTGTTCATTCATTTGTTTAATGTCATTTCTTGGCGATATTTGCTAACAAGTTAAATATTAGAAGATTATGTACATTCCAAGTACAGTGCTGAGAAGTTTATCAGAGCTGCATCTGTTGCTATTCGACTTTCTTCCAGAACCCATGTGCAGCACACGTAATTTTAATCTATTTTACGGATATGTTGTCATTTGCTTGCAGGTTGTCAATATTGGACGATCCAGAACCGACGCTTTAAGAACAGTTCCCACACACGAGCCTTGAGAGGCATGACTTATTAATGCTGATAATTTCTTCAAAGCTACTCTCAAGGGACATTTTGATATGTTTTAGAATTGACGGACGGGGGTCGTGTGGCAGTTAGGACATTTTACCAAGAATTGCTTGTTCCATGTTTAGATGCCTATAAGTAGAAGGAAAGAAGCACTAGATTTTATGTTTAAAGAGAGGCACAATGCAGACATTTCCAAATTGTACAAAGGTCGCATGGGCTGAGTGTGAAGGATGGTATTTTGAATGGCTCAAAAACTGGCTTAGCTTGGCGACGAGCCCGTGTTGGATCCGCTGGGTGTACCTACCAAGAAGGCTTCAGCAATGCGGTTGTCTCAACTATATTCATCGAAAGTGTTTTGACTAGTTCATACGCTTTTAGATCACCAGTGCTTCTCATGTAAATACCATAACTTCTTTGTGAAGATAACCCATTAACTCAACGATTTGAACTTTTCTCTTTGCTTAGTTCATATAGCTCGTTACTTCCAAGGATTTCTTTTCAATAATTATTTAACAAGGATTTATAAATAGCACGTAATTTATCTGGCTCTCTGTCAAATTATCGTATTATTTTAATCACCATTATTTTAAAAGCCATGCTCTTGTTAACCAAACCTTAATTGTCTAACAGACTAATTTTGTCTGTTTGGGCCTAAGTGGGTTTTGTAAATGAGACGCCAATTAAATTGCGGAGTTCTCTTTTAAACCATTGCGCGTTGTTTTTGATTCTGTTGCAACTTACGAACTCTCGCGTTGTTTTTGATTCTGTTGCTACCTTTTAAAGGGGTGTGGCCAGTGAACTGCTTGGAGCCTATCAGATGAGATAGAATCCGTTTTACGTCATTGAGTAGCTTTGAAAAGCTCCGTTTCTCACTTGGTAGAATCAAAACAGAAAGGATCTTCCAGACTCCTTTATAAGCTTCATAAATATTTTACATCAGTTCTACTACACAACTACACATTTAAATACAATGTATGTTAATAACTTAGTCCAAGATGTTGGTGTTAACTTAAAACAAGTACTCCACAAAATTTACATTAAGTATCTAAGACTATAACTATAGACTAAAACATTTTAAGACTAGGTCAGTTAGTTAGTGAGAGACATAGCCAGCCTCGTTTCCAGCTGCATAGTTTCCACAGCAGAGGCCAGGGCTTTAACAAGGCTGAGAGATCTCATGACCTTAACCTGATCGTCAGTGAAACGAAGCTTTGGGAAGTTGTTTGCCTGGAAAAGAATCACAACGATGATTAGAATTCTTTGTTTCTGACAGTTCTGAACAGTAGAAGCTTGGTGACTTTTCTGAGCCATTTTAAACTTGGTTTGATTACGTAGCAGTGGATTCAATATCTTAAGGTGCCTGTGTTATTTAAAAATGCACCCATTACACAGCAAATAGTGACTTTTTGTGTATCATACTTTTCCACCTAGTGGTCCTAGCTGTACTTGATAAGAGGGTTTGGTCCTATCCACTACAGTGTCCCCTTGGAAATATCCATGACACCAACACGACAAAACATCTCAGTCAAGACCCATGCATGATTTTAGCAACTTTTTCCTGCTACAAAGAAAGCTCTGGAACGCTGTTACACCTGAGACTGCTTTTATGCCAATGTGTCATCATTTGCCTTCACCTGTCACTGTCTACTGACAAAGTTTAAGCATTGGTTCCAAAGAACCATAAACGACAAACCGTTTTGCTTACCAAGGAGGCTCTTGTGATGACTTCCAGCTGCCCAACACTCGGGGAGACTGTGCTTCTGACGTCATCTGCTTCAAAACTTTCCAACTGAAATAGAATTTGTTTTTAGTTAAAGTAATGCAATCAAATTATTCGGGACAATCTGAGAACAAAAATTTTAAAATTGTACTATTCTATTCCATCTCCTGTTGTAATTGAACTGTTTAAGAGTGGCAAGGTTCTTAACATGGACTGCAATACATAGGAAAGACGCTCTGGCAATCAAAAGAGTGTTTGTCAAAATCGGGCATCAAATTTGGTCATGGTTACCATTTTGACTTGATGAAGGCTGAGCCAAACCATAGAATAACTCAGCTTAATGAGCAACAGCCGCTGCGTGGCAGCCCAGTGACCCTCGTTCACCATTGCGTTCATTGGCGCTGTGAAGCCAACCAAAGACTGTCTGTATCTCTTGACGCGGTCAACAATCTGGCGAAAGAAACATGGCGTATGAATCAATTCGAAGAATCATGTTGCTAGCAGTACAGAACATTAATGAACCAGAAAATGGGCGTACGGGCATTCCTTCTCAATTCAACGTGGGGGGATTCAACGGAAGAATTCCTTGTCACTAAGTTGTGGCTGTTAAACTGCGAAAGGACACTAATGTCTGCTATGTGAACATGCCCAGAAGCAGATGTTTGAGTGAATGTTTGCTGTGTTCACCAATCCCTCAATATCGAGGTAGTTTTATGGTTGTAAAGATTGTCTTCATGTTGTCTCACCTGAAAGGGGGTGCAAGAGATGGGATCCAGTTGGAGCTGGGCAAATGGCACTGATACACTTCTTAGGCCTTGTGGAAGGCTGGCTGCCTGAAAACGGATAATCCAAAATAATCAACAAAAATTAATGGTGAAACTAATTGATAATGACAAAAGTTGCGTTGAGAAGGCATAGTCATTTTATGATAATTGATATATCAAACCTGGCCTCCTAATTCACTACCTGCATGTAGTAAGAAGAGTAGTAGCCTGTTGGTACAGTTTCATTCAAATTATTGCGTAAGTGATATTATTAGTAAAAATAACTCGAAAGGAAAGGCCATGCATTTGTCGCTCATGCAAACTGTCTAATTTTTGCTAAATGCCATGACGTATCTCATTAATTACCTATTG
Source organism: Nemopilema nomurai (assembly GCA_003864495.1). Lineage (NCBI taxonomy): Eukaryota > Metazoa > Cnidaria > Scyphozoa > Rhizostomeae > Rhizostomatidae > Nemopilema > Nemopilema nomurai. Next base: position 856,135 of record ML133496.1, on the reverse strand, counting down.
CGATTGTGAAGCGATTAACCGTTACATTGCGCGATTAACAGCTGAATAGAATGTTTACAACTAACTAAAGAAAACGAATGCAAGCCCTCCCTCATTCATGCTGCATCTTTGATTTACGGACAGGATCTAAATGTCTCAAGAATGATCGTAGAATGGTCAAACAAGATGGGTTGCATGTACTCACCAAATTCTGTTCCAATGTCAAGCAGTCTTTGATGACATCGAAAATGCTGGCACTGATTGACTTGGCTATGTCACTAATAGTGTCACTGGTAGTACTCGATGCTGCATTGGTCATTTCACGAGTGACATTGACCTGATGGTTTGTGGTGTTGGTAGGAAGACCAGATGGGTACGCGTCTAGACATGCCAGCAGTGTCGCCAGCAGAACCATGCAAATGCCTCCTTGAAAAGAGAAACAGCAATCAAAGCTAAGGGGAGCTGTCCTTACACGAATATTCGTAGGTGCTATGCAAAGCGTGGACATTGAGCACGCGTGAAATAGGGCTCTACCGCATCTTCATAATCTGTATTCTAGGGCACAGTTCTTCTGTGCGCCAGATCCAGTGCCATCATCAAACACTTAAACACGTACCCTAAATCATTGTTCTTATAGATATCTTAGTCTCTTTGTACTTTGACTGCATGAAACTTGTTAACCATATCTTTGGAAAGCTATACGATACCTATTTTTGAGTCCATGTTCACTGGATTGAATATGAAGTATCACTGTCCAATTCTTTGTCTGCTTCTCTTTGAATTGTAGATGACCATTTTTGCGCCAGTTTTTATAGCTTTCTGAAGCATGGGTGCATCCCTTACATCACCTTCAGTTCATGCGGATCTGATACCCCGTGAAAGTACCCCTCCAGAGAAAGGGCTTGGGCCCCTCCCTTAAACCGGATCGTTCTCTCGGGTATTTTAGCTCGGAAAGGATGTCGGTATATGAAATGAGTTCTTGTCAGCATTACGTAACTGGTACAGATGTTTCCACTTTTGTATCTTATGCGGGGAAAGGCTTTTAAAATTGTTTCTAAGAAAAATGGCTCTACAAAAGCCTGTCACTTTACGCTTTCCAAGAAATCGTTTATGTCGACCTGGGAAGAAAAATGTTAAATCCCATAATTAGGTGCGATTTGAGGGAGGGACTTTGACCACTGTGTTGCTCTTAGCAACAGATGACCAAGAATATCATTGTTTGTTCTAACCCGGTTTCTATTTTCTCTGCTGTAAATCCAATTCATACATCATATTTGTAGTTCAGTTTTCAAAGGCTTGAACTTTCGTCATTTGTCAGTCTGGTCAAAACGGAGGTCGAGAATTCTCTGGCGAATTAACTTGCTAAAAGTGAAAGGGATCCTGCTCTGACACGGTCGACTTTTGATACTAGTGATTAATATAACACGGGGGTGATCGATCCGCTAAAAGAGTTTATTGACTGTCCCTCCTGCAGATCTGTCAAATTTGTCGTCTAGGTACACTTTGTTTCACGTGTATGTCGAGTCGTGACGGGAATAGATGGCAAAATACGCCCTTGTTTAAATTTGCAGAAATAAGACGTCAAGGAAAACAGGGCATTTGGAAAACATCGAGTGTAATTTGACTTTCTGAGTCGGAAAAAAATTCGTACCGGGTGTCTTGGTAATAATACGAAAATAATAATATATATATATAATCACACATTCCGTTGTATTTACAACATTGTGTACATCAAATAGTGAAAAAGTTAGTTTCTCAGGCTTCGTTTGACTGTTCTTCGCCACAACACTCGATCCTGCACCGCTCTTTCAGCTTCATTCCATCCATCTAACTGCATATCTTTAAAGTCTTTGGTCATTGTTTGTGTTATCCATATGTACTTTTTTCTTCCCCTATGGGCTCTTCCAGGTCTTCTAGCTTCTCTTAAAGCCTTCTTTACAGGTGTTTCATCATCTAGTCTCAGCATGTGACCCGTCCATCTTCTTCGTTTTTCTTTGATTTTGTCCACCCATGATGTCATACCAGCAATCTTGTCAATTTCTGTGTTCTTTTTCTTTTCTTGCCATTTTACTCCTAGCATCCATCTCAGAATTCGATGTTGGAAGCCTGCTATTTTCTTTTCTAGAGTGGTGGTGACGTTCCATAGCTCAGCATTGTACATGAAGATTGGCTTTACTAAACTTGATAGTATCTTTTTCTTGGTGGTGATGCTTTTTCCTTTTGTCCAAATATGTCCAAATAAATAATAATACGGTAATAATACTATAAAAAGTACCCCTGTTTCCATAAGAATAATGAACAAGAGATACTATATCAAACATTACTGTTGTGTTATAAACTTTAACACAATTAATATGGAAGGCGCAAAATTTGATTTTAAATGCTTGTCTAAAAATGAGAAACTTTTAGGAAACTTTTAGTACTAGAAACTAGTGAAAAATTAAGAAACTTTTAGTACTAGCACCCAAGCTAGGTTTCTTATAAAAAGAAAAACGTATATTACCTACAACAACAACAACAAAAGGCGGCAAAGACAAAAGGGTTCACGTGATCCCCACGGTCCTCACGAGACTGTTTTGATCATGTGACCACCTATCTCTTCATTGCCAGTGCAAAGATGTCGCTGCAAGCGTTGGTCCTAATATCGCTCACTTTGCCAGCTGTCTTTGGCTTTCAATGTGGCAAAGATGAAGGGAAATTGCAAGTGCATTTAGTTCCCCACACGCACGATGATGTCGGCTGGCTAAAAACAGTGGATGAATACTATTATGGGGCCAATAACTCCATTCAACATGCAGGCGTGCAGTACATTCTCGACTCTGTTGTGGCTTCCCTATTGCAGAACAAGGAAAGAACATTTATATACGTCGAAATGGCCTTTTTCACGAGGTGGTGGAATCAGCAAAACGACAATATGAAACAAACTGTCAAGAACTTAGTCAAATCCAGGCAACTCGAGTTCATTAATGGTGGTTGGTGCATGAACGATGAAGCAGCCACTCATTACAATGCCATTATTGACCAGATGTCACTTGGCCTAAGATTTATAAACGAGACATTTGGCACAGAAGCTAGGCCCACAGTTGCCTGGCACATCGATCCGTTTGGCCATTCCGCGGAACAGGCCTCTCTTTTCTCCATGATGTCCTTTGATGGGTTCTTTTTCGGAAGGATAGACGAAGAAGATAAACAGAAAAGGTTAAAGGAACAAAGGATGGAGATGATGTGGAGGGGAAGTAGAAATTTCGAAAAATTAACGCAGATTTTCACTGGTGAGCTATACAACGGATACAACCCACCAGGTGGATTTTGTTATGATGAATTTTGCGGGGATCCTCCAATAATGGATGACAAAAGAATGTTTGATTTCAACGTAAAAGAGCGGGTTGACACTTTCGTCAAGGAAGTTTGTGACCAGGCAACACACTACAAAACGAATAACGTCATATTGACAATGGGATCAGATTTTATGTATGAAAATGCCAATTTATGGTATAAGAATTTGGATAAGTTGATCAAGTATGTGAATGAGGTAGGTTGGTGATTGCCAAACAGGCCTTTAAGTTGATTACTCTTGCTGAAAACTATGACTTTCAAGTTGTTGCAGCCCCACTAGATAAAGTAAAGAAGGATCCACATTTGCTGACCTGAAATTAGGTTTCTTTATATTCTGAAATGATTTCTCCTTATTGTTTAAATATTGGAATGCTCATCCAATGATGCACTTGAAATCTTATGGGAGCATTCATACAATTGAATTATAACCAATTAGGGAAATGGCTTGGTAAAGAAAGCATCATGTTTGCAACATTACTGGTAGCAAGGCTGCATGCCTGGCAACCTCATGTTTAGTAATGTTCTGTAACATACTAATGTAGTGTGTGATTAAGGAGGTCCCTTGTTAAATGCACATAAGTTGTACATACAGGCAATATACTTGTAGAAGATTACTTTTGAAATGTACTTACCTTTTCTTGCCTAAATATCAGGTCTTGTCTTTTTTAATTGTACCATTCTTTGCACAGGATGGCAGAGTGAATGTTTTCTATTCAAGCCCATCACGTTACTTGAAAGCATTATACAGTGCTGGGAAGACATGGGGTGTGAAGACTGATGATTTCTTTCCTTATGCCCATTGTCCTCATTGCTACTGGACTGGGTATTTTACCAGTCGCCCGGCCCTTAAAGGCTACATTAGAAAGAATAACAACCTACTCCAGGTAAGGCCTTGTTCTAAAGTGTGGCCAAGTTTAATGATTGATCTTAGGCCAGTATTCAATGCCAAGGTTAATTCAGTGTCTTGAATTTTGAAAACTGTGTTTTAGAAGTCAATTTTCAGATGTTGAATGATCAGCCTATGGTCTTAGATGTAGAGTGTCATATAGTTCTCCTTGATTCCTTTGTAGTAAGTTCAGTTCAAGCCAGACCTTTAGTCTGAGCTTGCATTTAACTGCTATGTGCATATAGCTAAACAAATCAATTGCATGGCACATAACATGGATGACAGAGTAACTAAAGTTTTGTAGTGACATAGAGTATATCCAAATTTTGAGCGAAGCTAGAATATAGACCTTAGATAGATGACTTTTTTGTTATATGGTAGTGTGATGTTTGGCCTAAAAATGCTTTTCGTTGACAGTGTCATATAATTATGTTTGCTGTCACTTCTAGGTGTGCAAACAGATGGAAACTATCACAGGACCAACAGAAGAATACCCAAATTCAATGACATTGCGGAAGGCAATGGCTGTAAATCAGCACCATGACGCAGTAACAGGGACAGAAAAGCAGCATGTCACCTTTGACTATGCCAAAAGGTTGTCAATTGGGGAAGAAGAATGTCATGTTAGTACCTTTGTTGTTTTTCAAGGCCTTGTACCCTGGTGTTATTACATCTGTACAGTAGCCAAAATCATCTACAGGCCCTTGTTTGAAAATTTTTTGTTAGCCAAAATTGTTCTTCAAGTGCTTTTTCATAAAGTTGTTATGCCTCAATGTGGTGCCTTCAATTTTTTTAATGCTCGGGGCCTCTTTTAGGTTACCAAAAGCGCGGGGTCTGCCCCCCTTAAACCCCCACTGCATATGTATTGTTCCAGTTTATTGCACTTAAATCTTTGATTAGCAACAACACCGTATGTGTAGAAAAGGTGATAAAAAATTTCTTTTGTTTTCTTTCCATTTCTTCATATGTGACCAAACAATAGGTTTGGCTTTTATAATGATAATTAGCTTGACATGCTAACAGCAACATATGATGTCAGCTTTTCATTATTTCTCACAGAATACTTTAAGTTTATCACTAGGCTCTGTGCAGAGGTCACAAATGTTTATCTCACTATATATATATATATATGCTTAAGAAACTTCAGAATTTTAACTAGAAGTGGGTGAAATTTTCCCAGGGTGATGTTAGTCTGATTGAATGTGACTTTTCTTTTAGCTTCTGTTGTCAAACTTTGTCGGCGAGAAGTCAGCACGTAAAGATTCAAAAGCAGCTTCCACAAGGTTTTCATTTTGCAACTATCTTAATGTTAGTGCATGCCCTGTAACTGAGAAGAGTTCATCCCTCGCTGTTAATATGTACAATGGAATTGCAAGGCCAGTATCTAGATACGTTAGATTTCCAGTATCAGATATGAACCTTGCTGTTTATGGGGAAAAGGGGAACCTATTGGATTCGCAGGTGGTACCTGTTTCCAAGGAAACAGTGGCTCTCCGTGGGGACCTTGGATCAGCGCCATATGAGATAGTTTACCAGACGAGCGCACAAGGTCTAGGCTTCAATACTAGTTTCGTACAAAAACACAATTCTGTCAAGTCCTTTTTCACTCAGTACACCCCAGTAATCGGCTTCAAAGAGGCCGGAGGAAGTATAGAAAATAGCAAATTGCGATTGGACTTTGACCCGAGCACTGGGCGCTTGGCTAAAATTTCGAGGAAAGACCAAAGCCTATCAATTGATGTTGACCAACAGTTCTTCTGGTACAACGGAAGCTCAGGGAACGCAGAAAGTCGGCAGACATCTGGTGCATATATTTTTAGGCCCAACAGGACCGAGCCGTATAATATCTGCGAAGGCAACATGGCGAAGACGGTATTTGTGAAAGGGAAACTTGTTCAGGAGGCGAGACAGAACTTCGGTCCTCTCGTGAGTCAGGTTGTAAGGTTGTATGAAGATGAGTCGTACGCTGAATTCGAGTACACGGTTGGTCCTATACCAGTGAGTGACGGGTTTGGCAAGGAGATCATCTCCAGGTTTGACAGCAAGATCAAGTCGAACAAGCTGTTTTATACCGATGCAAATGGGAGAGAGATTAAAGAACGAAAGCGAGACTACCGAGCAACCTGGGATTACAAGGTGACCGAACCGGTTTCTGGCAATTATTACCCGGTCAATAGCCGGATCTTCATCAAGGACTCATCCGCACAGCTGACAGTGATGACCGACCGGTCTCACGGGGGCTCTAGCATCAGCGATGGGTCAATTGAAATAATGGTCCACCGTCGACTGCTGCACGATGACTTCCTGGGCGTGGGTGAAGCATTGAATGAGCCCGGTCTTAACGGAAAGGGGCTGATTGTGAGAGGAGTGCACCGGGTTCTGCTTACGACACCGGACGAGGGCTCCAGCGCGCACCGAGATCTCGGCGAAAAGATCATGATTAGCCCATTGGTCAGGTAAGCTAGGCCATTTCATTGATTTTTATTACCATGTGGACATCCCTGTTAAGATCCTGTTAAGGATATCATTCCACCTACCCCCTTTCCAGAAGTTGTAAACTTTGTGGATAGTCAGCTCTTACGTATGCGAGAGTATAGAGTGACCTTCCTCACCCCTCTTTTGCTTTCAAACCCGCTTAGTCCCAGGCCCCCATCCAGGGAGTCTTTCTACAATACTGATGACGCATTGTGAACATTATCTGACAGTTTTGCTGCGAGGGAAGAGTCAGTGGAGGACTGGCTGAAGACCCACAAGCCGACATACAGTGCCCTGTTGAGGTCACTTCCCGAAAACATCCACCTGCTAACTCTTGAATCAACCAGCCAGAGCAAAGCCATTTTCAGGTTCGAGAACATTTACGCTAAAGGCGAGGACTCCAGGTTCGCCAAATCTACTTCCTTTGCGCTGGACGGCCTATTTGCAGAGTTTGATGTTGTTGATGCTGTTGAGCTGAACTTGGCTGCCAACCAGTTCGCTGCTGACAAGAAACAGTGGGATTGGAAGACAGTCTCGGACGCTGGCAAGGAGAATGGAGAAGGGTGTGTTGGGGTACTCGGAGGGAAACGGTCAGTTACTGTTGGCCCGATGGAGATTTGCACAATTGAGTGCACAATCAAACGAAAATGATCCCACTGAGTACAATTGTGGTTTTGTTTTCCTTGATTTGTGCCGCTATTCGTATTATATGTGATTAGATCATTATTATCATTATGCCGCTATTCATAAAGCGCGCGAGAACAAGCCCACACAAAGATGACATCCGAATAAAGAAGAATATACTGTTTTTTGTCAGTTTGTTTGCATGTTTGTTTAATATGGTTCGTAATTTAAAAGCAATGTAAAATTAAATAAGAAGTACCAGAAATGATAGAGAATAATCTTGGGTTGGAGCTGTCTCTTCCGGTAAATTTGGTAAATAAATGTTCAAAGTATGTATTTTTGAGGCTAAGTGATGGCCCTTTGCTTCTTACCTTACTTTCAAATTTTTCAGCAGAATGAAAATTGCTAAATTTATGCTCAATCTAAATTTTCGTTGCTGAATCAAAGACAGGCTTGTTTTCTATCTGGTCCATTCTAAAATCAAACCGGTCTTTTTCTCTAACTGTATCACTAGAACGTTTACGGATGTTGTTGTAGCTAACAAAAGCTAAACCAATCCCGGATGCATGAATTCAAGTCCGGATGCGTGAATTCAAGTCCGGATGCATGAATTCAAGTCCAGATGCGCGAATTCAAGTCCGGATTCATGTTGTCTGGAATTGACGGACAATTTTCGCGATGCGCATGCTCACTTCTTCTCCTTCTTCTCCGCCAAAAGCATGTTTTTCACGGGTATGCAGATGAGCATGAGAATGAGCACTGCCCATATGATGACACCCATCAGCATCATTTTCTCTGTCAACGAGGACACCGCGTCCTTGACGATCCCCGGTTTGGTGTAGTAGCCGTAGTTCAACACCATCCAGCCCGGCGTCATCATCAACATGGTGAAGATGCTTGCGAAGAACACCCCGGTACAGCATCGCAAGCACTGGCAGTAACACTCGCATTCCATCGGATTGCTCCACACGTAATAGGTGTAGAATCCTTTGTAAAAGGTGAGAAATACAACGGACGGGTATAGAATTATTATAGCCATCTGGCTGGGTTTCAAAAGTGCGTCAAATGTCGCCTTGTTCTTGCAGCTCTCTGTAATTTGGCACTCCCAGCATCCAATGCCCGTCTTGCCCCTTAATTGCCCATATATGGCAACTGCAACAGCAATTGCGGGGAGATCGCCAAGTAGAGTTGATGCCCGGTACGTGAGGTCTTTTAGCTTCACCCACTTGCTAATTACAGTGTTTCCCTTTTTGTCCACCATTGGGGCTATTGGGAAGAAAATAAGACGTATGAAAACGACATTATTCACGAGAAACGAAAGTGCCAGTGCCCCCATGAAGCCCATAAGCAGCATCAAGTTGAACTTGTGTGTTCCAAACATCAGCTCGAGATCCTTGGTCTTCCACTTCGTGTTGAAGTTGCAGTACAAATCCTTGCTGTTGGACTTCTTCGTTACATTTCCGAACGCACCAGCCTTGTATTTCTTGAAGTGGTCGGGGTAGACCATGAACGCCGAAGTGAAGGCATCCATAAACATGAGGTAGTATCCAAACACAGACAGGCCTCTGAGAACAAACAGCCGGACGAAATGCTTGGCCAGGTCTTTGTCTATCTCAAGTGCAAAGGCCATTCTACAGTTGTGTTGTCCAGAGGGGATTTTCTGCTCTGCCTTTTTACGGTGATTGTCAGCTTTTGTGCGGCAGACGACGTTGCGAGAGACGAGGTTGTTTTAGGAGATTCTACAGGTTGGCAAGTCCTTTTAAAGCCGCTAGGTTTGTTATCCACAGTCTGTGAGGACACCAGCAAAGTTTGAATCTGGCAGTCCCATCACCGTACGCATTATTCAATGGCTTTGCTAATATTGCTGGTACCATGATGAATCAACTTGAATCATTTATTGTCAAGTGAGAAGGCAGTCAGAAGCAATCGGTTTATTTCTAACTCTGGTGGTGCCTGCAGCGATTCGTGTAAGAGGTTTTGCGGGGTAAATTGGGGCTGCTAAAGGATTGGTAGAATATTACTCGTTAGAGTCAAATTGAAATTTCGTTTACTGATGTCGTCTTGCTTTAGCCACCCCAACTTCAAACTCACGACCGTTTGACAGGAACTGCTTGAATATCCTTAAGCATTTGAGGCCCCCGTGCAACCCCGATCAGATGCGGATTCGATAAGGGGGTTAGAGCGAAGACCTCCGATTATCAGCACATCAAGTCATATTTTCAGTGACGTTTTACATGTTTCTCTCGAAGTGACATACGTTGCATGCTGACATTTTGGTGTCATCCAGCTCATGACAATTTTATATTACCTCCACCCGTGACCCAGGCCGAGCAGCCTACCCCCAATAGAAAGGTGCTCTTGGTGAGACTTAAGACCTACTTTATGGGGCTTCGGTGACCTGAGCACACGTGGATGGCGCTCTATTTTGCAATCGTAATGTGTCTAGTTCGGAAAGGGAATGAATCGCCCGACTGAAGGGCACGCGCGTGGCAGATTCCAACTCTTTATCAATGGACACGTATTAAGGCTCTATATCCAGATTTACTGGAATTAAATGTAAGTCGGTGATTCAGAGAAGGTCGCGTTCCAGCACAGCATGCTTCTATCTGATCAACGCAGAATTAAGTGCAAAAAAACAAAATCTGGTTTGTGGCTGACAATCTTGACGGATTTGGGCTAGCGGCTGTGGGTTCGCCAAGTGTGGCCGCCAATCCAACGATGGAGGGTCCTGGCCCGGACAATGGCAATGGATTATGGAAGCCATCGGCCACTTGTTTCAAGAAAAGGGCGCCGTATTATTTGTGCTGAATGTTCAGGGCCATATCAAACTGCATAATTTATTTTCGAGCCTGAAGCCATCCATCTTATCTTGTGTAAGATTGTGTTTCCTTCAATCGCGTATTATTCTGTTTTTGACAATTTCGCGCCATTTTCTGACGTTTTGACCCTCGCCTCCTCCGCTGTGCATCAGCAGCTCTTATATTGAGTGGTTTCACGACAAATTCCAATTTAGTAGCTGTCATCTCCAAAACATTTAAATACCATAGTTGGGGCAGGTTTATTCAGACTACAGACGTGTTGCCATGATAGCATGTCGCCCCTCCTCCTCATCATTCACTCCTTCATTTCCCTTTGGATTGAAGAACATTTGCGTTGATACGTGACTACTCGAAAACATATTCTTGTCTGTCTGTCCTTATTGGTCACAGTCTGTTGCGTATGCGATGAATGTGGAGGAGATTTGCCAGTTCATCCCTGCATGGAGAGGTCTCTACTTTTAGATCAAGATTTTAGAGTATTTTGAGCATGAAATAGATTATTTGAGCATGAAATGAAATTTTATGTGCATGGTATGATAAGCGTCAACTTCTGTTGAATCGTGTTCATTCGAATTACCGCACCCTGTTTAAGATTTTCCTCAGTGTTAACCAAAATCCTTAAATTAACATTCCTTAAAGGCAACAGACAATAACACACAGTTTCGAAAGTTCATTTGATTACATGTTTTTGGCAGGCGAGTTAATTAAAGACATGCGTTGATTCTAAAATCAAATTTGTTCCCGCCGTCTGGAGTTTGAATATTGACTCGTTTGCGTCCTTGTTTGCTTCCAGCTTCTGACTTGCTCAGTGAGATTAACTCGTTTCCAGGCCTTTTTTATCGCAAACCTTGATTCACTCCTTGACTTTGGCTCGCCACACGCCTTTCATTTTCTGACGGGCGTTTTCTGGCTTTCTTTTACCCCCGTATTGGACTCAGCGCCAGGCTTATAGTCGCCGCCCGTCTCGGTCTCGCTACCACGCTTCGCCTCTCTTTCGCCACCAAGGGGGGATGGCAAGAACCATGCTGTTGATCGCATTTTGTGGTATGGGGCCTCCCATTTCAAAGTGTATTGTCAAATGAACTGCCAAAGCCTTTACCCACCCACAGAATGTTAATTCAAGACATAATCATAGTGGTTGTATACAGGGGGCTTTTACAGTAAAGATTAAGTGCGAAATCAGACACCTGTTGCCCTACTAAGCAGGGTTTGAAATTCCATATCTTTGCGAATCAAAGGCCCTCCTGTCCAAACATCCCTTGAGGTGTCCGTTGCGTGTCATTAACAAGTTGTCCTGCAGAACGTTATCCCCATATTGCTCAATTTCGACCTCTTTTTCGGCTCTAGGAGCTGAAAAAGCCTTGTCATAAAGAGTTTGACTCGAGCCCTCAGTGGTTGCATGGTTAATGTGGCTCGTTCAATATGCCATATTGAGCGCCCCATTCGTTTTTTTATGCGACATGCCCCCATTCGTTTCTTTATGTGACATGCCCTCCATTCATGCCCCCCATTCGTTTCTTTATGCGACGTGCCCCCTTCATTAACCGTACTTACTTTTACCCCAGTCACGAGTCGTTGAAAACTGACGTAAGACGGTTTAGTGTCCAGCCTGATGCAAATGCCAGGCTTGGTGTGGATAAAGAAGAGTGTAGAGTTTCGGTATCTTGTTTCTGCCACCTTGTAATCTTGTCAAAAAGAGCTAATCCAAACAATTACACTTAAGGAGCCTATTTGCCTCTGTTAAATCGATGCATTGGTCTTTCCATCTAAAGACTATTCTGGGTCTTCTCTCTGGTATAACCCTAGTGCATCCGCGCGTCGTCTTTCGATGGGCATTCGTTTCTGACGTCACTCATTGCCATGTCTATGTGTGCAGCTCAAAGGCACCTTCCACATCCATGTATGATTGGGCCGAATCGTGATGTTAGTAACTGACATTGCAGTGGTGAGATCTTCTTGTTTGCCAGAATTCTTCAGGCTTTTGTTCTGAATCGGTTGCTTTCTACCTTGTGTTCATTTACGCGCAAGCCTATTGTACAAATATTTAGTTGCATGAATGAATTGAAATTTGTTGTAAGGTGAAATCACGGAAGACACGATTTACGATACGCTCATGGAAATGCTGAAAATCTGTACGACACCTAACAGGGCCAGCAAACATGCCGAGGGGTCGGCGACTAGAAGGTTGCTGAACATTGAAGTTCAGTTTGCCTAGAGTGCTCAGATCTCAGCGCAGACTGCAGTTTTAATGGACTGGGTCAGAGGCACCAATACAGGGGTAGTTATAAGGGTTTGAGGGGGTTGTCAAGGGGCGAGGGGTCATCAAAAGGCGAGGGGGTCATCAGGAGGCGAGGGCCTCAAAGCTCACCCCAGTTGTCATCGAGTTGGCAAATGTTCTATTCTCAACAGATTTTAAGCTATTCTAACATGAGTTATGGATGGCAATCATGCTAGGATTTGAAGGAATAGTCGCTAAACTTTTGTCCCATGAGTGCTTAGCGCCAGATTAGCCGGGACTGTCGGTTTGTTTCGATGATTATCGGAGGCAAACCTATTGCTCCACGGTTTGCAGAGGCCTAAGGCAAATGTTAGCCTCCTGTGCTTCCCGGCAGTCTTTGCTTCACAATGTTGTGAGGGTCTAGCTCAGTTATCGTGTGCTTCATTCGCAAATCAGTTACCACCAGATGTCGATGCGCAGCACCAACGTATGACAATCAGCCGTGTTCAACTATGGCTTCCGGTAAACGTGGAAAACGACTAAGAATTTCGAGCCATTTTGAAAGACCATTGAAAAGAGTCAACTGATGACGACATCAAGTCTCTAGCAACCTCGCTTTGGACAACAGAACAATTCTTCTATTGTGCGTTTCAAGATCCAACACTTGATACCTGGTTTGGATTAATGTGTCGACCTCGTGATCTTGTTAATGCTCAGGCGATTCTGATTATTTACGCCAACAAATGCAGTTAATTCTTTTTATCCGGGCTTTGATAAGCCTTATAGTAACGTAAAAAGGAGACAGCAGGAATCGAAGCTCTTTTGCTTCAGATATACCAAGCTATACAACTTTTGACACTTTTCTCATTCTAATAGTCATTGCATTTTCGAGTCTTGTAACACTGGAACAAATCTAGCTAAATTTGGCCCAGTGCAGTAATGTATGCTTTCTGGTCCGCTTCAGTTACATGTGGGCTACCCATGATGAAGCAATAGCAGGATACGATGATGTCATCGTTACCTATTTTTATGTCACGGATTCGTGTATCTGTCCAATGATAGACTATCGCCTTAAGTGGCAGACTGGCCCTAAATTCTCAACCGGCCATGAAGAACTTAAGGAGCCGAACCAATCCGTTGAAACCAATTCTTAAGTCTATATATACAGCAATTCGGCAACTGAGCTGGATGCAACGAACTAGTATTGCATTTTCATGGCCATTTCAATTTCTGCATCATAGCCATAGTCCAGTGCAAATAATGGTGTGTTGACAATTCAAATTAGCGTTTCTCTACCTCCTTTATTTCTCTTATTTTCTCTTTCCCGTTTGCCTCCCCCTTTGAACAAAGGGCCTATGAAGTATCGATCATCAAAAATGGGGCGTGCCCGCAAAGTTATATGCAGTTTATTTTTATCCACGAAATCCCAAGCCTGTTTTGTGAATCAGCCTCAAAACAGTTAGAGGTTTCTCATTTCGCTCGTTGTTGGTGTCACCTTTTGTCACCTCAACCCACCTCACCAATGCAAGTTCACTACACCCACCGCACCCTCGCACTAAATGCGTTCCTTTATTTACAAGCTGAAAATCGCAGTGAGGAAAGACGGAAGTAAATTCAGCTAAAAGCATACCAGGTTAGTCAACGGGTCAGCGTGGTAATCGCCTTTTTACAGCGCAATTCCAATTGATTAATATTTGCTTTGTATGAAGTTTCTCTCTCGGTGTTCCTCAGCGTGGAAAATAGAAAATCGTTCAGATTTCTGTGGTTAACTCCTATGATGACACCGATACATGACTATAGCTGGTCTTAATCGATCTTCTGTGGGCGTGGCTCGTACGAAACTACGCCTGGATCTTCCGCACTTTGCGATTCAATTATAAATACAGGTGATGCTCTCACTTATAACAACATCGAGGACATTAGAGAAGAAACGACGTCCTGTAAGGGTGAGTTGGCATTCTGCAGTTTTTTCTGTTTTTTGTTTGTCTGTTCTTAATCAATGTTTTTTGTAGTAGCAGAGGTGCTATTGCACAATCATAATTTTAATTGCCGATCATGCGACTCCGACTTTTTTGCAACAACATGCTATTCGTGACCTGGCTGTTAAACAGAACTGCAACGGTATATAATCGGGATTAATAACCTTCAAGTTAATCGTACATTTACATCCAGAAAGTTGCTGGAGTGTTTTCCTGTAAAGCGCATGCGCGGTTTTGTTCAGGCCACGTTTCAAGCGTGAATCTGGTTGGGTATCAAGAATTTTGTCAAAGGAGGCAACATTCACAAACCCCCTGAAAACTTGAGGCGTAAATCCTCTATTTCGGGAATAACGTCAGCATTGACTCGAGGCTGCCGCGCGACGAGGTTTCATTCTTTTTCCAGGGGGGTTATTGTGGACATTATTTATAAGTCTCACTTTAATGTCTCTAAGCGTTTTATGTATAATACGATACTATGCTTACGTAGCGACAGACCCGGTAAGCATTCGCAACAAACTGATGTCAATTGAAGCAGGTAGTATTTCAGGATACGTGATCTGAATCGAAAAATTCCAAAATCGGCTCGATGACGTCATCGTGTCAAAAGTACTCTATATTTTCAAGATCACAGTGTAGCATTCACAAACATTTTTAACCAGGTTATGCTTATTTCGAAAGCAATTTCATTGTTATTTGTTTCGGTCAAAGTTATTTGGATTATCTGGCTTTATGAAATGGTTGGTAATTGAAAAAGGTGTCCCCGATGGGAAAAGGGTCGTGACCCCAAAGTTAATTTCCATTCTGATATGAATTTTGTCTAGCTGCAAGCAGACCACAGTAGCCAATGAAACGAGACTACAATCTGCCTGAACGAACAAATATGAATTTCAATAACCAGAAAAAACCATGGCTGAGAAGGGCAAAGCAATGTTCTCTCGCAAAGCAAAACAGGCAAACAGCCCAGAGTTTTCCCACGCAAATAAGCGCGGGATTCGCGGATAATGCTCGGGAGGCGTGCCTCAAAGAGATTTGTTTTGTGAGACAGTTGAGTTTCGATACCCAATTTTTAGCATGGATTTCTTCGATACTTGTTTTTGCTGCGACAAGACAAAAAGACCAGCAGACCCCTCACCCCTTCCTTTTGGGGCTTTTATCCAAGGCTCAAGTGAATGCAAAAAGGGACTCCACAATTATTAATCAGGGTGATATATTAGCAACTCGAGTATGCCTTTCTTAGGCTCTGTTAATTGAATCTTCAAGAAGGAATTTTCGGTGAGGTCGCAGGAATTTTCATCCTAAGAATATCCTTATAACTGTTATTTATATCGTAGCAGAAACGGTTATTCAGTTTTTATCTTGTTTTCGCAGAAAAGCAGAGCAAAATGGCGCTTCCCAGAGTTTTGAAAAGTTAATTTGAAAAGTTAACCTTCAAAGACTTGATTTGTAGTCCTTTCAAGTAAAGAATTATTTGGATTAGGTAACATAATTTTCTTTAGAAAGAGTACATTGTAAAAATCTGCTGATAAATTGAGGTAATTATTTGTTAATCACCTGGTGAGTGTAGGAAAGCTACACCCACGTTCCGTAAAATTTACTACCCTGTCAGGGTGGATTTCGCTCTCTTTTCCTAGTAGAGTGATTACGGAGTAAACACTTACTAGTTTCTATTTTATGTGTAGAAAAGGAGGGGCTTTCTTTAAACATTTTAATGCCCTTTAAGAAGTAGGTTGGAGTCTAACACCTTTGAAATGGCTTCTACCTTACCGGTTATTAGTGCGAGGCGAATCATATTCCATAACAGCATTGAATTTGAGTGAAGGCTAGATGTTTAAGACGTGGAAACTTGTTGTCTTAAGTGTTACCTGTTATCATTTAGAAACCTGCTCATTCTTCAGTCAACTGTCAGTGCAAACGTAGTCTTGAAGAGCTGACTGTCTCTAAGGGTCCGTGACCTTTCGATTGTCGTTTCCCTTGTACTCTGTCTCTTTAGTTCGTGGAGTATTTGACTCAAAATTTTGGTGGCAAGCTGGTTGGAGTCTAGATTGCGAAAATATGTTATTCCTTTTCATGAATAATATTTTTCAACCTCTGAAGCAAAGATATTTGCCTGTTGATTCATCATGGGAGGAATTTTTCACTTTTCCCTCATGTGATTTATTACGTCTGCTTCTTGCAGTTTTTGGCTTTCTTCTTTGCCACATTTAGGCCTTACATGGATCCCTTGATTCGAGGCACCTTCCCCTGGGCCCGTTCTATCTGTCCTATTCTGCAGCTCAATGATCTGCAAAGCTGTATCTTATTAATGTGGGCGAGGTAGAGTTCCAAATCAGTGGAAGTTGGTGGGGGCATGTCGAAACCCAACCCCTGTTCTATCATTTTTCAAGTCTTCTATACTCAGTAAAATCAGTCTTCGATTCTTCTTTATATAGCATGGCAACAAATGTACGAGCATTTAATGTAAATGTCTAGATTCAAAGCTTTCTTAGAAGGTTCCTGCGCAGCGCGGCCGCCGCCCAAGGTCCACAGGGTGGATCGTTAATTGCATAGCTGGCTTACTAATGTGGCCCCTGGGAGGGGAAATCGACGCACTTTTGCAGCGCTTTGTCTTGGAGACGGTTTGAACATCAGGGTGGGCAAGATTTGGTTATAAGTCGCTAAGAATTAAGATAACATCGTAACATCTTCTCTGATTGCTGATTTCCCTGATAAGGTGTTCTTGCGATTGGTTGCAATTTTGCAATGCCTTTCTCAAGAGCGCATTGTCACCCAGCCCCCGTCAACCCCCCCTCTCCCCCCATCCCCGAGTCACTCTTGGCGGCACGGATCGGGATTGAACGGCTATTGTTCTGTATCCAGGTGGCACCTTTTGGTTTATGGGGTAAAATGATATCTAATTTTGATATATAGGTCTAACGTGATCGACATGGTGATCTGGAATATCATTTAGGTTATCCTGGCCTGCGTTCACCCTTCCCTCGTTGCGGCGCCATGCCCGTTAAAGACGCAATTGCAGTTTGGAGAAATGGGTAATACGGAGCAGGGCTGCAAAACCGCCATAGCGGTTGGCGGCTGCGGGGGCGAGGGTCGATTTTGAATGGCCCGGGATGCAACGGTTCTTAGAGTCCACACCTGTACTGACATGAGTAAACAAAAGAAAAAATAATGCCCTATTGTTTTGTGAATGATAATATGGAACCCGGAGATAATAGACCTCGTGTTTCATTGTTTCCAGCTACCCGAGTTTTGGTCAAACCACTGGTCTCTTGGTTAGAGAGGCAGCAATTTGACAAGTGAGAGACATACGAACTCAGCAAAAAACATGTCTGAAGAAAGCAAATTAGAGAAGAGGGCTTTTCGAGGAAACCTGAGACTGGTGAGTGACTTTAATTTTTGCCAATTCTAGTATCATAGTTATTCATCCGCTGACCCAAGTTTTAGCTGTCATTATGAGATTTTCCGATGCTGTTTTACAATTTGTTTTTGGCGGGAACCCTTTAATGATGCCAGACTTTTACGTTCGTCTGGTCAGCGGAAAAAACTATTTAGAGCACTTTGTTGGAAGTGCTACAATTCTTGGGAAGATCTTTGGTCTCTTCAGTCGGCCACAATTTCCTGTTCCGATTTCTTTTAATTTAGATCCAAGGTTTGAATTTCTCTTCTCTCGAGTATTTTAATGGAGAGCTTTCCCCAACCAGGTCTTTTGTGCATATTTTTGTTGCACTCTTTGTAAAGCGCTATTTGAGAACATACGTGAATAGTACAGGCACTTTCTATCGGGCTTTCTCGGGTTCCCGTGTCAGGAAATGACAGCGTAGAGGAAGCATATTCAGCGATTTCTCGTTCTCGGGCTTTGTCAAGTCAGGCGTTCTACTATCCGTTCCACTAACAAGATTCTAGGACGGTCTCGAGTTCCAAGCTACGCGAGGTTTCGCAAACATTTTTTTGTCCCTTTGCACACAAACCTTGCTGCTAGAAAAACAGGAAGATTTAGCAGAGTTTACGGTAGCTCGAAGGCGCTTGCACCGTGAGTCAGCTCTGGTTTTGTCGTAACTATTGTACAAACACTCGATCCCCTTTTCACGCAGGAAAGAGACGTTACCTTGTCAATATGGATTGAAGCCCATGACCTCCTGTGTGTTCTTAAGCCTTTCTTCAACTGAAATCCAAAACCGAATCCTACAGATTCTGAAGGCTACCAAATATTTAAATGGTTGCTATGTGCAGCAATATGCTTATGTAAAGGAGAGATAGAAAGGATAACTACAAGAATCTTCACTCCCAAAGTCGGCCTGTTGTCGAATTCTTCTCGCATTCTTTAATACGTCCCACATTATGTAGTACTAGTGTATGTTTCATTGAGGTGGTGCTCGGGCAATGTACACAAACTTAATAGCCGTTCTTATGCTTGTCATTTTTCTCGTTGTAATGGCATACTTCAATGAATGCCGATGCATTAACTACTGGCATAGCGCAAGATTCGTCAGCTTGCCAAAAGAACTCTTTCTCAAAGAACTCTTTCTCAAAGAACTCTTTTTAAACAGCCCAGCCTGTGGTCTCAATGCTCAAGACTAGCCGTGGCCAGTTGAATTCGCCAATGAGGCGCTGTGGAAATGGTCATGTTTTTTAGCCGGTTCCCCATTGCAATCGCGTTTGATGGCATGCAGCCGACAATAAAAACTCAAGTTCATTTGCTTTCGTGCCACTAAGTAAAGTTGGACGCTCACGATAATTCGGTCATCACAATGCGAAAGAAAGGAAGACAAATGCTTGTTGAAAATCATTGAAATCGCCCCGTGTCAGTGCCCTGCGTTCCTTTTTGCCAGGATTTGAGTATTATCATTAGGAGCTGTGCTTGCATATCAACTTTGACATTCCACACAAGAGGCATAATTATCTCTTCGATTTCATTCAATCGACCAGCAATGTCAAAGCAGGCCATTTTGTAAACTCCTTTCTCCTTACTAGACGTTGTAGGCTCTGTGGGTGTCATTAGAGCGCCAATTTCTTAATGTAACTGTTCCAATGTTTGGTACTTACAGGGCTGATTAATGATCTCGGTGAGTTGTGCCAGCTCATTTATGTGCGGCCCTTACTTGGAACCGGTCACTTTTGGTAATCTTAAAAGCAGATTCTTATCTAGCCGTACATTATTTCAAGGTACAAAATAACAGATGGCTCGTGTGCCGAGTTAAACACCAATCCTTTAGAATGCTATGTTTGATTATAATGGGCCAATGCTACCACTTGCATCACTACTATAGACAGTCAATAGTTCATATTTATCGATTGATTTGGTCAGAAATATGAAATCAATGACCATTATGAACTTGCACTAGGCAAGTGGTTTGGGCGCCCTCACTGGCCCCACCCCTTTTCGGGCTTGGTAGGACGGTATACTGAGTTATATACCGCATGATGTTAATAGAATGGTATATGTAGTTTCAGATTTGCTTAACACGAGCCAAGCAAACACGAGTGTCGAATCAAGATGACGCGTGCTGCTGTTGTTTGCTTGTGTGTGGGTCAATGCGCTACTCACTCATTCACCGGCTGCCCAGTCGCGTGTCACCCAATGGCACCGCTAATGATCAAATTTCTAGACAAAACTAGCACTTTCCATTTTTGTCACCAAGCCATATCCGAACACAAATGTTGTCTCATAACTTTCAAGTTAAGCTGGACCTACGCCTATTGTACTGACACGTGCGGTGGGATTGGAGATAAACCCTTTAGTAGTGGAACGTGGCTGACATTAGCAAATCTTCAGCCGGTGATAAACGGCCAACCTATTCGCATATCTGTTTATCTCCATCAGTTGGTAGAAGCAGTAGAGAAAATTCGGTTAATAATGTGTTTTGCCAGAAGTAATTTGAGGGTGAACTCGTTCTTACGTCAAGCTACATTTGTCGACCGTAATTGCTGACTCTTTAAACCGTTGTGTCTTCACTGGGTTGACTATTAGCATTTGGATAAAAAAGGACGACAAATTGTCTATTATAATGAATACCGCAGTATTTTGTTCAATGCAATAGTGTTTAAGCTGACCCACTTATTCTTTCTCAAATTACGTCAATACATCGAGCTAATTATAAGGTGATTTTCATGTCTACAATTTTGGTTTCTTTTGTTTAAAACTGAGTGTTGGGCAAAGATTGGGGCGAAAACGAGTGTTTACCATACCCACTGAAACATTCTCGCAGTTCTTACACCCTTCTCATTGCTTTCATCCCCATGCCCCTCCCCACCCCAACCCCCGCAAACCAAATCACCCACTCTCAATGACCAATTCAAGTGTTTGCAACTCTTCACCTTCTTACGAATGTTTACGATTCAAATTTCAATCAAGCCTGAATCAAGGTTTTCAAAGCGTAAGATTTTAATAAACAACAACATTTTACAACGATCTGAAGCTACACGAATCTACATTGGTGACCCTGCCAAGAGAATATATCTTCCTATTGCCGAATCTACATGGGTGACTCTCTCATGTTTCCACTATGGAAGAGAACTACATAAGCTGATTCACGGGAGTTTTGTGAGGATATACCTGGAAAGGGTTTATCCTGTAAAGAATTAAGTGCAGAGCTGCTTAGCAACCAGACTGTTAAAAACTGTAGGTGATGTTTTGATTGAAGAGAAGAAAGCAAGTTTTGAACTTGTCTTGACTCTGCAAAAGAAATCTTTGAGCAAAATTTGCAGGCTGTACTTCATGCAAGCAGTATGCGCTAGCATCTTAGTTGAAATGCCAGTTATCAGGTTTCTCACCACAGGCATTGAGTAGATAGTGGAACATGGCATAGCGAACCCTTTTTGTGTGAATCAGTTTTTGTCCAGCCTTGTTTTTGTCCCAATTCGACATGTTTATTTGATGATGATTTAATCCTCTATATTGTAAATTAAAAGTACCCATTTGGATGAACCCAGGATTTATCACACAAGGAAAATGCAGCCACAAATATAAGAACTGATTAGGACTCATGTAACCACCGCCCACGCGGGTGAAAGGAAGCTCTTTTTGAGAGAAAATCATTTGGCCCATTGCAGCCAGTCTGCTGGTTTTGACGCACCAAAGTTGACACAGAATCGGCTGATTGAAATATCATGCATAGGAAATGTAAACAGACATTCGCCAGGGCAAACACCAGTCTTCCTGTAGCCCTAAGCCCACGTCCTCCTCTAGCCATGCCAAATATACCCTCCTTTTCTCCGCACCATGCAAATAAATGCTAAATTCGTTTCGAAGCTGGTGTGAAGGCGCTATTCTAAGCTGGCAAGTTGATAATCGTGTTGTCATATGGTACAGAATTTGTTAACCGTTGTAAAGGCGCTGTTTTATCGCTTTGCAGCAATCATGATTGGGTGGCTGCAACCAATACCCCTTGCGTGCATGTAATAATGTTTACAGGAATCACGTACGTTTCAGCACGCAAGGCAATATGCCCCAGCGACAGACGAGATAAGAGTCGCCTTTCTAAACGGGCGCAGAGTTATGCAGCAATTTCATGATTTAAATGTGCCACGATTTAGCTTGAAGTTTGCCCTCCCAGCCACGTGCCTGCCTATTCATCTGTTGTTTTAAAGGATTATAGGCTCCTTGTCTCGGTAGATTAAATTTTCTATTGCAGATTGTGGATTCCCAATGGCACGAGCTTCCAATTATTTCATTTCAGTTAAGCCTCAATTAATCCTTAAGCATGTTACTCAATTTTCTCCACCGTGAGTTTTCCAAAACAACAGGCAGACAGATTTTATCTCTTCCCTTGCTTTCATTCGAATAAGATTTTTAGTTTACCAGCAGTTTGTCGTGTTTTCAATCGAACCCAACCCTCGAAAACCAGTCATTCCGCGAGGCCTGATTGGTAGTTCATGCATAACTAAACCCACGTGACTTAACCCACGCACCCAACAACGTCAAGGGAAGATTGTGCTTTTGAAAATGGCCGTAGTAATTTTGGACGGCCGAATATTTGACACCACAATCAGTTGACTAAGTATACCCGGCAGCCTGCATTTGCAGTGAGGTGCCTCTTCGAGCCTACGTAGTTATTGAATCGCATCCAGAACTTGAAACGGGGCCGCTAAGCCCAAGTGCACCCAGACTGGGGCGATTCCTTTGTCGTGACACCTGGCCTACAAATCGTTGCTTTATACCACCTTAAACCCTTTGTTCCCATTCAGATCCGTTCGAAACGACATTCTCTCGTTGTCTCTTGTCCGTTTTGTTACGAGATTAATTAGAAACAAAGAGACATCAAATCTTTTTATCCTTGATAAATTTCTAAATGTTTACTAAACAGTCTTTATTGTTATCCCATCTCTTGTTTACGGTTTCCTAGTCCTCTTTTGATTTGTTTATCTTCCAACGAATATTACAACTGCTAATTTCACAACAGACAACCAATTTTGAATGATTCCAAACACACGTATCCTTGGTTTGTTCAGCCTCGTTCGCCTGCTGGCCTCTTATAGAAGTTGCTGTTCTCAAAGGGGCTTTGTTGTGGTCAGCTGTGCATCAATCAGGAATAGCTTTTACCACTAAACTGTGATTTGGCTTAAACCACTGTGTCCATTTTTGTGAAAGGGGGCTCGATTGGGGCGGGGGATGGTTTTATCGAGAATAGGGGCTACAAGCTGACAAATCCAAACACATTGGCCAGCATATCATCACAGTGTACTATTTGAATCCTTGCAATGCCTTGTACACAGCACTGAATTGAACCTTTGATTTGCTACCGCAGATTAGATGGTTGATAACAATTGGACACTTTCTGATACGACGGCTTTTGATTCTTCAACTGCTTGGGTGCCTTTCTATCTCCCCGTGATACCCATTTTGCTATCTTTGTCTTTTTGAGAACTTTGACTTGATAAAGAAATGCAAACAAAATGGCCACCCTCTCTGCAAAGTAGCCAGGTGGAGACAATTGTGTTAAGACCCAAGAGGGGTCAACATCTTTGAATAAGACCGCATCCTTATCAATGGTTTTATGAATATCGTCAGTAGTTTCCCATCGTTGGACTATTGCAAACCATAAACAACTTTTAATTATCTTTTCTCGCTTCGTTCTGTTATGTGCTGGAAAATATTGATTAGACTGCGCCGTACACGGCTTGATGGGTGATTTAACGATTCAGTGATTCGGGGGTTAAGAAGTCGAGCGTAAGCTGTTTGCTAAATTCAAAATGATTATGCGATCGTCGTATCAACTAAGGTGATCAGATCAGTCAATAAATCAGTTTTAAAGCCTTGTAGTTATTATTAATCAGTGATTATGCCAATGGTGTAGTTTCTTTTGATACCCTTGAATAACAATGCGTAATTTTCTTAATTTCAGTCAAGGAAGCAGAAGACAGAGAGAGTCCGGCGAGAGAGAATCAATTCTGCACTGGACGAGCTCAAGGGCATGGTCTGTAAGGATGATGAACGGGTGAGTCTCATTCTGCGACGGTTGTTGATGCGCCCAGACTAGTTAAGGCTTTTAAGACTTGTTGTTGCTGCTTCGTGTTTAAAACTTTCGGGAAGACTATCTTGCGGGAAGGAGGTTCTGTGAATCGAAACCGAAACGAGGTCATTGGGTGTGAATTCAGCAGTAAGGGGTGATCTTGTGAAGTTAACCTCTTTTTCATATTTCCTTGTCTGTTTGACCAGTTGCTCAATATATTTGTCTCCGTCCTTCATCATTCCAAGCCCCAAGCAAAACATCATCCCCCGATCTAAAATGGCTGTCACCTTAACTGTTGTAAGAGATATACAATTAATGAAAAAATTATTGCTTCCCTTAAAATGATAGTCCTTGTCAAAATTTAATCGCATTGTCGGTAAAGAATGAGTGAACCCACAGAATGACGACAAACTTCTTTTGGTTACGCACCCTTTCAATAACCAAGATTATAACCGGCCTAAATTCTCACTTTAGAATGAAAAAGTCGACAAAGCTGACGTCCTCGAAGCTACAGTCAACTACGTCCGAAGCTCAAGAACCAAAGGTACTTCTGCGTTTCCTTTTGACTTGGCAACTCCATTTGCCTGTGTGGAGGAGCATTTCTTGCGCACGTTCTGAGCTTTCTCAAAGTTGTTCCAAGCTGCGAAGGAGCATGATGCATATTGTTGCATAGCACGTCAGCAACTGCATAATTAATGTTAATTATTTAAATAAGTCGGAATTATTCATTTCCAAATAGTTTTTGATACCCTGTTGACAAACATTTTAAGTAATAATAAGAGTGCTAGCCTTAGCCTAAACGCATGCTCCAGTGGCCATGCCGTTGTATCTGACTTCAGATTTAAGCACTTAACACTTTTGCTATAAGCCTTTGCTGCAAACACTGTTTGGCCGTCTTTACTTCTTACCGTTGGACAACAAAAGAGCTCAAGATGGCTTAAATTGAATTTTAGAATACCAACAGAACCCCAATTTCCGCTCGGGCTACAACCAATGTGTGAGCGAATTCGTGCAGTTTCTCATTTCGCTGGACAACATTCAGGCCGAAGATAAAGCAAAGTTGTTGGCAGGCATGGCCACCATTTTGTGCGGCGTCAAAAAGCAGGACGAGAACTCTTCGAGGGAAGAAGTGGCAACGCACCAGCAAGAACAGCAGCAACAACAGAATCAAAATGTCTATAATGCGTCCTCGCAGTGTGGCAAAATACCACTACCGAAGATTCAGCGTCAGCCTTTGCAGCAAGTGAATATGAATTCCATGACCCTAGACACCAGTGCGCGGAATTCCAGCCCAATAAGCGTCTCGTTGTCGAATCGAGTCTCGCTTTCGAGCGTAGGATCCGCTGCGAGTCCAGCCAGCACTTGCTCGGAGGGCAGTAGTTTTGGTATTCCGCTGCAGCCTCCTTCTGATTCAAGCTTCGACATGTTTGACAGTGTGTTTTGCGAGGCCAGTGGCCTGGAGACGGGCTTCGGTAAGGCAGTGAGTGCCAGCATCAACTTGGAAGTGAATGAGCTGTCACCAAGGGAAAGCGACGAGATCGAGGAAATGGCGGGAACATTACCACCCATGTGCTCATTTCTAGATATCTAATTCCAAACAAATCATTCAACATCGACGAGAACTTTGAACAGATTTATTTTCATGGCGGTCTTGGCTGTTAATTTCATGGCTTTATCTGTATATTTGGGACTTTGTTAAACCTAGAAAATCTTAGGACCTAGAAAAGCTATTTTGTAGGGTTCAGCTTGTAGTTGTAGTTTGTGAATATTTTAGTCAGTTGAATCTTTTTAGTTTTAGAATATGATCCGACAGGAACGGGATGCCACGTGACTTTGCACGTGACATTATCGGTGTTTATTACCGGGGGTATGATTAGATAAGATGGTACGACATGGTGGCTGACGATTATTACTAAGATGAATAACTGCCGTTTGTAGCCAATGTCTTCCAAGCAGGCGAAGATGTCTCGAAATTGTTAGTAAAGAGGCCCTTCTCACGCGTTCCCCCTTTCTGAGAAATGCTTTGCTGAGAACACTGTCATCGTCCACACTTTCAGTGCTTCATGAAATACTCCATCTAAGAAGGTCATCAAATATGCATAATTATTTGTCTCCCTGTTGATCGCTAAGCGACAGTAACTGTAAGCTTTTCAGTTTTATGTGAAGTTTCCCCCCCCCTTAAAACTTTCAAGCAGCATCTTATGTAGGATACCGTTTTGGGTATAAGTAATGCTAAACTAGTTTATAATTGTAAATAGAACATTTGTTGTATGGAGAAGTGAAACCACTGTATAACGAGAATTGCTTCGTCGCATCATCCTCAACTGTAATACTCCTAAACTAACGTTACCGCCAGCCCCATTTGCATGCTGTGAGCACATATGAAAACGAGGTAGGAAAATATTTTGACGGGTTGGACGTTTGAGCTTGTATTAGAATAGCCACAGCTTTTTTCCTGTCTCTGCCATGGTATCAATGAAGGTGGCATCAAATAGTCACATGAGAAGGTGGTCCTGTCTTTTTTAAAATTCCAGCTCATCAACAACCGCCATTCAAAGTCTGGCGGGCTGGCTAAAAATGATCTATATTAAGTCCACTCCAAGCAACCTAACTCTTAGTGGTCTTAGTGGATACTGAAAAAGAATTTTGCTCCCCCCCCCCCCCCCCTACATTGAGTGTTTGTAGGCTTTGTAGGAATTTTGTGGGCCTTTTCTTTCTTGAATTTTCAAAAGCCTAAAGTCTTTCATCAAACGAAACAAGTCGTTTCTAACTGATAGCATAACATGACATAGGCTATAAAAGTTTTGAACTTCTATTAAAAGGGTGTGTGCTTTAAAACAAACATACACGCGAGTACTTCAAAATACAAAATTATAAATTCATTATTGTCACCCCAGTTTAAAAATTCACTGATTTTAATAACTTGTTCTCCTTACAGACTAGTATCTACTTGCATTTTCTGAGTTTTTAATTTGCCGCTTATATTGGGCCGGTTGGATCAAAATGAGCCGGGCCAAAAAATTAGCCAGTCCGGAATTCAAAATATGCAAAGCAGCAGGTTATTATTGAGCAGATGTTGAGACCGTGATGTAACTTTGATTTGAAGCACGATTACGTCATCTAGAGAGAAGAAAACACTAATGAGAGACCCAGTTCTAACAGGACGCCTCTAATGAACACTAATGAGAGACCCAGCTCAGAGCAGGGAAATTGGTTAAAATGCAGGGAAAGTGGAGTTTAATAGTAACTCTCAACTTTAAATCGCTAAAAAGCCTTTTTCGAGACTTGCTAGGCCTCTACTGCTTAGGCGCAAAATTGAATGGGTGATTTGGCGCCAAAGTTAGCGCGTATCCAAGAATACACGCGATGTCTTCTAAGTAGGAAGGATGAACGAGAACGGAATAATTCTACATGAGCATTATTTATAAGGGCAAAAATAGACCACGTACGTCAATGACAAATGAAAGAAATTGATTCCAACCATAATTAATTGTGTTTACCAGCTGGTACTTTTCATGAGAGAAGGCAAAGAAAAAGTATGACGAATGAATGCTCAAGTGGCCAAACAAAGTCAGCAAATAGGCCCAGAATTCTAGTAAACATTCATTATTTGATGTTAAAGGCAGAGTTTTTGGCTGCCAAACTTGAGACCCATTACAAAACCAAAAAGCACAGTTCTCTTTGGCCAAGCATCTCCATTCCACTGGGTCTAAACTTTCAGTAAGTGTGATCTTGTTTCAAATACATGTCCTCTTCATACCAAGGCGAAGGATATGCAAAGGCAAACACTTCCCTTGTCAACATTATGGCCGCAGCGAGCCAAGAGAGACAGGCTTACGATGGTTACATTGGCCGTGCCATGAAACACTATAAGCCGTTGCCACTTGGTTAGGGCAATGTTATTCTTAAGCAGATTACACTGCGGATCGTGGTTCTGTTGAGGAGAGCCTAATGAGAAGGCTCCTCAAGAATGCATTTTGTTTACATTGCTGTTGATCGCTCCGTCTACAAATTAAAGCTTAAATTAGTTTTAAACAGCCAAAAAGCTATTTCTTCTTTGTTTTCAGAGCAGACGCAACCAAAAACGTCATCAAAAGTCCAACTCATCTTTAAGTTTTGCTTCTTATAATGGCTTTTCCTTGTGACAATGTTCTTATTGTTGGTCAATGTCCTACCGGCCAGCGTATCCACTGGACAATTCAAGCTTTGCAATTATGGAATGGATCCCAGCATCTGCACTACTCAATGGAACCTTCTAAATGCTTGCGATACTCAAGAAAAAACCAGAAAACTTTATCCTGCAATTCAAGTCGATCATCAAGAGTTGCTGAATTTATGAACAGCAATATTCTTTTCCGTAAAGACACAAAGGCAACGGGCAAATTTCACTGTCATGACACGGAGACGTCATTAATACCAAGTCATGCTACTTTCAAATAAACCATTTCTACTTCTTCAATTGCCTCTTGTAAGCGTTTGATGGCCCGTTAGTTTTTTATCCGTTATTCACAGTTTTTTGTAAAGTGATGCTTTTTATCGCTAGTTAAAACCAACTGATTGACAGACGTGATTCCTTGTAAGGGACAAGGTTGTCACAAGAATGGAGGTAAGCAACTCTAATATGCCTTCTTGGATAAAGAATGTAACCTCTCTCTATTTTACGGAAACGCTTTTCAGCAGTGACCTTCTTGCTTAATCTCTATTTCCAGAGCATACCTAGGTCATGAATAGCTTCTATTTGCAGGGTACAGCTTCGCTTGAAATGACAGCCTCACTATTCAAAGTTATGCTCTGGATGAAGGTGGTAGCACCTTGTGAAGGTGACAGTCACATTGACTGCTTGAACAATACAAAAATAAAAACAAGTTTTCGTTTATCATTTAACCTAGTTCTAGTGTTTCAGCACTAGTGTTTCACTATCAGTGGATAACTGTTGCATGATTAAGTGCTCTTGAGCAGGAGCTACGATGCGGTAGCAGCTTTGTACTAGTCATAGGGGAGGGGTATACCGTCATTTTGCGATGTTTCATTCCGAGAACCACATTCGAAATAGAGCTCGGCCTACTACAGAGACAAGGATAATCCTTCAGTTCCTTTTGGCTCGTGCTGTTTTGGACCTTCGGCTGGCACAAAGGCAAAAACTGGCGGTTCGTTCCATCTACTCACCTTAAGCTACGATTAGCTTTCGAAGAAAGTGTAAATAATCTTCATTTGACAACTTCAACCAATGAAGTGTTAGGTCATGCTCCCAAGTAAAGTCCGGTCTCTAGTCACGTGCTAAACAAGATTTGGAACTAGCATCCGGGACCTTCTGCTATTACTTCACATCGACCATGACCCTGAAATTCAATGGGCATCGATGTGCTTTGCTTTTCCTTCTCCTGTAATGGAGGAAAATAGATTTTAACAATTTACGCAGCTTTTCTGTCCACATTGATACCTAATTTGCCTTGGTTGCTTGGAAGCCAGGAGCTCAAATCCAGTACCGGCCATGTCATTTTGCCATATCCGGTTTTATTGAAACCATTTCCAGGCAAAACATGAGAGGGCAAGTTCGCCCATTACATGAAGGAAATGGTGGAGGTATTTTCATTATCAAAGCCGGAACTGCGATGCGAGCCAGGACGTTTAATAAAGTTGCATAGAAACTCTGTGGCACTGTGGTACATACATAGGTGTATATACCCAAAAGGCTCAAACTATTGCATCGAAACCCACAGGCATTTTTGGTAAATTACAGTTGTTACTTCCCTTGCAATGGGAGCACTTTCTGTAGCCAAATTAGATCCTTTTCTTATTTATGAATGTTCTTTATACTTTCTGCGTCAACCAGGGATGAATGAATTCCCAGAATTAAGATAAACGTGCTCGCGGCATTGTCCTGTATGGGCTTCATACATGCTGTGGCTGGTTCGGTTCATCTGCCGATCAGGAAAACGAAACCAGGATGCAGCTTTGAGTCATTTTTTCTAAAATGAGAACCGAAATTTTCCCCAGTAGGGCAAAGTGCACCATTTTCTAGGGTATATAAGATCGAGTCTTTCTAACAAGCTTTAGGCATTTGAGTCAGCATAGTGCACAAGATACTCTGAGAGCGCATAATACATCACTAAAAGCAACCATCAGGCATGGGTAAGTTTCCTCAATATCTTTCTCTAGCAACGTGGGAAGTTAGGAGTTTGGTGTCATTTAAGAAAAAGCTCTAGGAAAGAGCTTCAACTGGACATGCTACAGGGGAGACGTTTCGTTCTTCAATATTTTTTTTATAGTTTTCGTATTGTTGTTAAAGTCTTAACAGTTTTGATTGATATAAACTATATATTTGCTAAGAGCAAAGGTAATCCTTTCTTGCAGAAATGTCACTTCTGGAAAAGACTGACTTGATACTTTTTATCCCTGTTTTAATAAGCTGTTGCTTGCTATATAGTTTCCACTTTGGGCTTCCCTGAACCATATTTGGCTAAATTGAGGCTCAATTACGATCAAGCATTGGATAAGGCTCACACTCATTGCTTGATTTTTAGTTAGCTTTTAGCATTGCGTTATGGTAGGGAGAAAACCCGATTCAATGGTAAGATAAGAAATTTTGAAAAGGACCCAGGACAATTCGTAGTTATATTTTTTCAAAGACTGAAGCTTTCTTGTTGAGAAGTGCTGTAAGTGACTTTGGGAGACATTTCCAGGGCCTCCGAAGACGGGGGATATAGAGGTTTCCTCCACCTTTGGGAAAGTGTGTTTTACAGAATTATTCTCTTTGAATTGTCTCTTATATCAATTCCCCCCTCCCCATTTTTGGGTCTCATCAAAGGCTTTGGTTAAGGCTGCATCTACATTGTTGTTGCTGTTCTAGGTCCTTTAACTTTGACGTCACTGCTGTGCGTAGTTGTCATCGCAACAGCAAAAGGTGCGCTTGGTCAGCAAAGCAGAGCCCTGAGCTATACCCTGTTGAAGATGCACACTTTCAAAACAGAAACGGAACTTTGCAAAATGAAATTCAAGGTAATGCGTTGGCTTCAGCATGCCCTTGTTTTTTTTCAATTGCTTTCACTTTATTGACACTGTCCGTCAACGCACAAAAGGCTACTAATCCTACTGAGTTCAAAATTACGACATTTGTTGACTCTTCCAAGACGAATCGTTTTTCTGCAAACTGTTAGCTTATGTTGTTGCAGTTGTCAAAATGGATATCCAGTAATACGTTTTTGACAGAAACTTTGACAGGGTTTCTCAGAAATGCGACCGCCTTTTTGCTGCACATGCGTTTTGAATGCAAGTATGGCATCGTCATGAGAAGACTAATTTATATCCCATATTGTAGCGTTGCTCGTAGGAACAGAATTTGAAACCAACTTTCTGAGCAGGGATGTAAATGCTATCTTTGAGGGTCATGAAACTCAAAAGCCACCATACTGAGCAGAAAATGCTTTACTTTTAGTAAGCTGACAGCAGCTGCAAATCATCAATGCAAAGTTTTTCTGATCAATTAATCTGTGTTTTAGCAGCTGCAAATCGTCAAATCAAAGTTTTCTGATTTATGAATCTGTGTTTTCAGAAAAAATCACATGTGCTGTGAGAACCTTGTAATGTGAGAAGCTGGAAATACTTAAAGTATAGATCAAACATGCATCATACAATTTTAAACTTCTTGCTCATGTTGTTTTTGTCAATTTTGTAGACTGCTGGAAGGTTCGAAAAAAGACAAAATACGTCACTGAGTTTTGGGTTAGTGCCAAACTGCACAAATTGCGAGAAGCTAACGGTAAGTGCAGAAAGATGACTTTAGACCAGGCAATCTATGCATATATATTAATATTTCTAATTGTAGGCATCCATGTTATGATGTAGAAGGGAAGACCTATTTTGTATTATTTGCAAGTCACATTCCTGCTGCATATTTGATGCAAAATGTTATGCTTGACTCTGAGAAAATGAGCAGAAGCAAGACAGAAAGGGGGCAGTTTGAAGTCTTTGAGAATCCAATATAGTTGGAGAATACTTGTTAATAACAAACTTCCCATCAGTCAAAACTTCCTTCCTTCCTTGAGACTTCACTGAAGTACTGAAGCAGTCTGGATTTCGATCAATGTGCGAATGATTTTTCTAATGTTGCTTATTCCTATTTCATCTGTCGTTACCTTCAAAGATGGCTGCCATAATCGTGTACCCCTGTAGCAAATGTTCCCCCTGCACTAAAACGCATCCTGCAATAGGTCTTGACCTACAAAATTTCAGAAAGAGAGACAATGATTCCTGAACTATATGCATAAAACCTTGATAAGATAAACGCGAAAACGTAAGAGTTGAGCGTACGACACGGAACGTCTGATACGAATGAGTCGGGATACAACGAATACAAAATAATATATTGAATACTGTTGGTGAGTCATTAAGGCTATGTTCGTGTCCATACTCCAGTACTTGACAATCGTTACATTATCAGTTATGAAGGGCAATTACCATCGCATTGGATTAGTCTGCATTTGAAAAACTCCACGACCTTCGATTCTAGGTACAACAACATCTCATCCGGGTTCACAAACAGGCAAAGAAATTTGCGAGGCCGTTGGGACTCATTTATGCATTTGAGATCACGAGACAAGAAAACGAAATAAAACACTGCTTGGAGAACGTGCAATTAGAGTTGCTGACTCTCATCGGAGTGACGGAGATGCAGGTAACCGCGAAATCATTGTGTGATTGAAAGTGCAATAGGCTGTGATGGAGTATGGTGGTGTAGTGACGTCATTTAATCTGCCTCTAGGGTTCGTTGTTGGATCATAGCACATATTCTAACCAATTTTCATCGCGTTTAATCAATGTTAACAAAAATAATGGCAACATAAAGGGTTAAGGAACTAGGTTACATCAACCCCATAGAGTCTTATAGCGATCGCGCACTTTGCAAGTGTGCCTAGATATGCATGTTTCTTAAGAATCGTGTGGGCATTTGAAACGATACATTGTCAAGCAGTTGATGACGTCGCTCGCCCTATTCTTCTAGGAATAGCAACTCCTGAAAAATGACTTGCGAGCCTTATGCTTATACTGGCCTTTTAATTATACTGCTTTTACAAATAATGTACAATCAGTACAATGTTTTCATTATTTGATATTGAATGCTAAGCACAAACTCTGCCATTGCATTTCTAGAATATATTTGAATCTCTTTTGCCACAGTACTAAATATTTCACTTCAGCGTTTACCAAATTGCTGTCCATTTTTGTAAACATCATAGTTCTAGCCTCAGTGTCCATAGACCTGTACCGTTGAGGCTGTGATAATTTTATGACAAATGCCAGAAATATGATGATCTTGGCATGTGTCATTTCTAGAGACTTAACACTGATAGAGAGTAATCTTTTCTAAATTAATGAAATGAAAGCAAACTATGAAAACTTTTCTTTGGCAGATTCCAAGAGACAGCAGTAGCCAGCACATGTCCGTATCCATGGCAACATTAAAAGCCAAAGCCAGGGTGTACTTGGTAAGTAGGAGCTTGATTGCCTCCCTCTCAATAAATTTGCGATTTAAAAATGCAAAAATGGGCCTACTTTTGGTGATTGATTCTCGGGAAGGCTTTCTACAAAGTAACGCAGTTTCAAGATTCTTCGGTTACTGCTAACTGTTCAATCTTTTTTAATATTCTTCATAACTGCTGATATCTCAATCTTTTGTAAGATACATCATTGACTATTTTAGGCACAATCTTTTTGAGATACATCATTGGATAATATAAGCACAATCTTTTTTAAGATACATCATTGACTAATTTAAGCACAATCTTTTTCAAGATTCATCAGTGACTGCTCATAGCTTTACTTATGCTTAAATATTTCAAAGAATTTGCCTTTTGGAGCGAGTATGGGAAACCTGACCCCAACTCCTTTCCATTCAATCGATAACATGATGATTTTCATGCTTTTCCAATATTTTCATCGGAGCATTTTTATGAAATCGTGCAAACTAATGGAAGCAATTGCCTCTATTCTGAAAGGAAAATCTTCCAGAGAATGCAGGAGCCCAAGTGCCAGACGAGGATGTCATGAAGGCAACTGGAGCAACTTTGATCAAGGAGATGTTTCTTACCGCTGTGGTCATGCAGAAGAGCAGACTGGAGATGCAAAACATGGTCACTTCAAACAATGCGCTTTGAAAGAGACAGTTAAGAAGAACTGCCTGACATGTAGAAAAGTACTTGTATATCAAAACGTGGGAAAAAAGTTTAACTATGATATATTAATATGAAGCTAGCAATGATATAAATCCTCTTTTTAAATGCTCTGTCGTTCCTTGGTCGTCTTGAAGCTTTTTTTATCTCTGATTGCCTTATTATTTTCTAAAGTGTAATTCGACAAAAAAGATTTTACCACTTACCTTTGCCAATGAATAGTATCATACACCTAGTATAGAATAGAATAGTTCGTATCACCCTCTAGTGTTTTCAATGCGCACCTGGCTATTTATACAGTCAGCAGTTATTTTCCGA
Organism: Nemopilema nomurai; assembly: GCA_003864495.1. Lineage (NCBI taxonomy): Eukaryota > Metazoa > Cnidaria > Scyphozoa > Rhizostomeae > Rhizostomatidae > Nemopilema > Nemopilema nomurai. The sequence continues at coordinate 821,889 of ML133496.1, read as the reverse complement.
CGTTTGCATTCTCTGAGGAGTGTCGGACGAGAAAGTACTTTAAGTATGCAAAACTTGTTCCGCTTTTTCTTGCCACTGAGAGTAAAAAAAGTTCAAGATTTTATACGTCAACTGTAAAGTGCTCGGCAGCTCCTCTGCGGCTTCAGTGCCACATTTTTGTCCAGCAACGCGCATAAGGGTATACAAAGGTCGGACAATGACTATAAGCTAACAAGATGAACAACTAGTTGCTGATCGTAGACCACGTGAGACGTTGTGGGTAAGGGCATCCTTGGCCGTCTAATGAACAACCAGCTTCTACTCATAGCCTCTTTTACAAGAGTCCAAGTGAAAAAACGACCTCTTTCTGACAATATAGAATTGGACATGCCATGGAAATGTAACAGACGCAAGAGGCTCTAGATGAAAGGACGACCATGCTTGCCAAACCATACGATAATGTTTCAGTGGAATCTGGAATCTCTAAAAGGTGCTTCTCTTAGGGCGAATGACTCGTGATTTGGAGACTGCATCTTTTATGAATTTGACGCGGCTGCTTTCTCTCTGCAACATCGCGGGAATGCAATCCTTGTTTATAGACGAGAGCAGTATCTGAGCCTCATTTTCACGGATGAAAAGCAGAAATTTGTGGCCTTTTTTATTTAGTTCTCAAATTTTAGAGAAAAACCACCAATTCAGGGTAATTACAAGAAGGCAGGGAAATGCAGGGGCAAATGTTCAGCAGGTATGGAATTGATAAGTTTTTCCATGACGCAGGTAGAAATTATGTCATCAAGGTAGCCATCTTTGATTTCATCTTCTAGTGATTTACGTCATATAATGATATTCTATCAAGAAGATTTGCCTACTATTGTGTCACAATTTTCCTTTCATTTGACAGGGTGTCCTTGTTCCAGAACATTGCATCCCTATTTGTCCCGACTCTCCGACTCTCCAACGATTACAAAGTCTTCGCTTTCATTTTCAGTCAAGCAAAGAATGCTTCTCTGGTTGGGCCCCCACGCTCGCTCTTTATGTCCGAAACAATAGCAATCAAATGGGTCATTGTATGGTTGCTCCCCAGAGAGACATCTACAAGGGGCATCCTCTGCATTCAGGCCCAAACTTGCCAGTCGATGGTTGAAGGAAAAATAACCTCTGCCATACAAAATGCTGCACTTCGACAAAAATAAGAAAGTAAGGAAATTTATCCAATTTCTGCGTTTGTCAGACTTCAATCGAAATGTCGTTGATATCATCAAAAGTAAACTTGACGACCAAGCATCTTACGCTTATATCGCCAGAGGCCAATTGAGATGATCATTTCCCCTAAAGTCCTGGTGGCAAATTTAGCCTTTTTAACTATAATTCCTACTGTGAAAAGCTGCAGTTTAGCTGTAGTTTTGAAAGAATGAAGCAGTTTAATGCGGGAACTCGAATTTTTACTTATATATGGGTAGTTCAGGCAGGAATGACTCGGTCATGAGGGCTAGGCCTAAGTTATTCCAATCGATGTTTATGCGAAATCCATCTGCTTTTCTTTATGTTCTTCTAGTCCTAGTGAGTTTAGCTTTGCTTCATTTACGTTGTTACGATCTGTTACGCTAGTTACTTTGTAAGGATCATAGAGAGTGCGGAAAAATAACCGACCCGAGCGGGACCCGAACTCACGACCCTTGACTTTGTACGTCAAATGCTCTACCAACTGAGCTATCGGGTCATGCTTTCGAGCCAGCACTCTCTAGTTACTTTCTCTTTTCCATTTTTCTGAAAGTTTATACCATACCTACAGGAATATTTCACGAAGAGCAATAAGCATACTTTCCTTTGAAGCCCTTTCAATGCAACTTTGGAAGATGCATACTTTTTATATCGATACGATTTTAATTTCAAGACCAATACCTGCACAATAGACGAAAATATTTTCTGTTGGTTACATCTAGAGCGTTACAGCTTGCAATTTCTTTATTTCTGATTGACTAATGTCCAGTGCTAGGTTGTTGATGATTCCTTGTGATAGCTGAATCGTGTTTAGATTTGATCGATCAATGAAATCAAATTAGCCTTGATGTATCCAGTCTTATATAGGGCGCATGCCAAAACCATTTAACACCGTTTTTTAAAACCAAAGCTTCTGCTCACACCAGGGTTTTTAAGACATTTTTCAGAATCTGGGGGGAAGGCAGGGTGGAAGAAGGGGCTTACCCCAAGGAAGTTGGAAGCATTTTGAATATGGGGGCAGGAGCACATTTTTAAAGTGTACTTTCCCAAGTTTGTCAAGCTTCAAAGTATCATAAAAGAGTTGCTGCAGACCGTCTTGGGTGGATGTGAAGGAGCGAGAAAACTGAATGCCAATGAGCAATTGCAACAGCCAGGCTAAGGAAGAAATGTTACACCCCCCCCCCCCGAACTGTAATGGGGTTTAAGTAGTCAGAGATCGACAGTGAGAGATAGCGTGCAACTCGTACTTAGGTTATGAACTGACTAATCATTCCAAACAGCGATTACAATATATACAAACAGGAAGATTATCATAGGCATATTTAGCATAAAATAGTAATTAGATTCCAGTCCTACTACAGACCAACGCCATAAGATATTCGCATAACTCATAGTTAGCCTTAACCTGTGTTAATACATGGTACTTCTTCTTCTCTTCTTATGTGTTTTTATTTTGATGATTATCATATATTGAAGTTCTATTTCGCTTAATACCTGCTTTACTACAGAAAGCATCACTTGCTTTTAATGATATTGTTGTTTGATATCGGCCTTTTGGGACCGTTGACGCCACGCTGTATTTGGAATTGGGGCACCTCCATTAGCTGCAAAGGCAATTTATTATCGAATGCTGGAATTTGGGAGAAAGGGGGTTGAATCAGCTGCTATTGCAAATGTTGATAAGAAAGAGATAAGCTTATTCCGTCAAGATTCTCCATATAATACTGGCACTAACATAAATTCAGATTGGTGCCGTGACCTTCACCAAAGCAAGCGTAATTAATCCTTTAAGCCTTAGTCATGGGTTGCTGTTTTTTTCAATTTTATTTGGTCCCCACAGCTCTTCATATGACTTGATCAAGTAGGGGCACTTCCAAGTTCACCATCATTTTTTTCGTAGACTCAAGCTTCCAAAGCAAAGATTGATACTTAAGCAGTGCTATTTTTCGCATTTAGTATAAGTAAATGAACCAATTTTCCTTTTGCAAGAGCACAACAAATTATTCGCAATAGACACGTTTAGAAAAATGCACTTCAGCATTAGAGATATAAATGCAATCAGGGAAGTCTTTTCTCTAGCCACTTCTAAGCACACAGTGCTTCGTCTTTCTATAAACTCGTGCTTGGGTTTGGTAAGACTGTCTTGTCCCACTGAGTTGTCCAATTTGTCATCAGTTTTGGAGTTCGTTATTGGCAGGTGTGAGGAAACCTTGTAAACCATCAAACTCAAAGAAGCATCTTTCTCACTATTGAAAACAAAGGAGATTTGCAGTCGAAAAGGTGTATGTGTTTTAAGCACTTAAAGCCCCGGCCAAATGCACCCAAGATTTCACCCAACATTTAATCCCAAAAGCTTCAAACGCTCGTGGTCGTGTGCCTTCAATATTTTGTCTCACAATAGCTTTCTGCATGCGGATGGTGAAATGTGGGATGCAATTGACCAGAGCAGGTAAGAAGAGACCACAACTTGGCTCCTAGGATACAAAGAAGAGACTAATGTTGTTGACGACACGTCGCCAAATTGAGGCTGAGAAATATTCTCCAATGGTGGCAAAGAAATCAGCTGCTGTCAAAAACATTTTTGTTATTGACATGACAAGGTTAATATGCATTACCAACGATTGCGTATGACAGTTGTAGAATCCAATCGTTGTTATATAACGGATGTTATAAAACCGATTGCATAGCAAGTAGTGACGCACACAACGTAAGCGATTATTACTTATGTCTATATTCCAGGTACGCAAATGAGATATTAGCCATAGAGTTTTTGGTTTGTGGCCTGCTTAGAAGCTAGAAGCAATTTTGAGTTGATTAGCGAAATTCGTTGTTGTGGGATATTTATTGATAAAAATCAATTAATGTCACAGTGATTTCTTCCCTTTTTGTGGTCACCTAAACTTCAGCAAGTCCCTGAAAACTATCAATCGCTTGTTAGTTTCTTGATAAATCTGGTTCATAACTCCGATATATATCATCCGTGCTCTCGTTGACTTTATTTCTTGAAAGGCAGACCCCCAGTTATTTAAGGCTCTAATCTCCACTCACAGAGACATACATCTCCGTTTCTAGATTTTCAACGATATTGTATCAGAATCTTGTCAGAGCAGGTCTTAGCAGCTGAGAGCTTGGAGAGATTTTCAGAGCAGCTAATGAGTTGGCATGGCTAATGAATTGAACTTGATAATCTGCAACATTATATGGTTATATTGGAACTACATTCTTCGCATGAAAGTGGGGGCCATGGCCCCCCTCGATCTCCCGGTAGCGTGGGCCCTGTTGCTGGTGTAAAATGATAAAAAATCTCTTTGACAATATCTACTGGCGTGGTTAGTCTCCGTTTCTGACGTCCCTCGTTTTTCGCGCCAAGTTTTAATCAGAAATGGCTCCCTTAACGAAGAACAAACTTTTTTGTATGTGGGACAGTGGCAGCCCTACTAATGTTCTATATATCGAAGAAAAGAAAGACAACGAACGTGCTGGGCTCGGCCTTGAGCAAGCCATCATCGCAAGCAGATCAAGGGATTAGTGGGAAACTAGAATGGAGAACTGAAGCCCCGTTATGCCGGACAAACCTCTTGTCGAGTAAAAAATTATCGAGCCATTTTCCCTCAATCTAACCAAATCTATACGAGCAAAATAAACTTCTCAAAGAAAAATTGTCAAGGAAAAGTGGCTCGTGTAAATGCGGCTGCTGAAATGCCCTTTTCAATCGACATTCCTAAATTGGAAGTCATATGATTAATTAAAATGATCGATAATGGATTGTGGCATTCCTTAGATTTTGGGGACAAAACAAGAAAAACCGGAATGTGGTCTCGCAAACCTTGTCAGAAGCACGTGACTCTCGTGGACTTCCATGATAAGTAGATATTCAGTGTTATCGAAAAAGTGACCCTGATAAGAAGGAATTAGTCATCAGTGTACCAATCAATTAAACGTAGTTTTCCTATTTCCTTATACTTTCCTTATATCAGTCATTTTCCTTACCAAAGGTAACAGCGTTTCTTAGCCTATCGCTACACAATCCATTTTGAGAATCATTTTAAATCACAAAGTACTGGGGCCTGGACCCTAATGAGCCTGGGCCCTAGGTAATCAGACGATTCACCAGCCTTGTTCATTTGCTTTACTCGTTTTATTCGTGTTGACCATTTCGTTCACGATTCATTGCCTATTTCTGCACTTGACATAAAGAAACAAGGTTTATCCATCGCAGTTCGTACGCGTGTATCTAAAATGTCGATCAAACATATCGGAGCACCACAATAATCTTTTGGCTCATCTGCAACTTCGTCTCCTCCAGTCCCGTAATGCCGGGACTAAAACTAACTTTTCATGCTCGATGTTTTACTACAGCTAAACTTTTTATCCACATAACGGAATAATGTTGAATTATCTAAGTACTTTGGTTGACATTGTGGTCATAAAAGTGAAAAAATACCTTTGCCAAGAAAATTTGCTTGTTAGTTTTGAGTTAAAGTGAATGCTGCTGCGCAGTTTCCCGTATCGCCGGTAGCCATGGCTGTGACAGGCCGCTTCCAAGCAGCAGCAACAACAGCCGCAAATGAGACTGAAATGCTTTGGATTTTTAATTTACTACGATTAGAGAGAAAGTTTATTTTGAAGCCGCACTCTCCGGTGGCTTGCAAACGTTTATGAATTCACTGCTACCATGTTTGAGGGCATACACGCTTCTTTTTATAAGGAACCTACCTCAAGGCCTAGTTCCGAAAGTTCCTTATTCGTAGACCTCAAATCATCAGATTTTAGTACCAAAAGTTCCTTAAGTTCTCACTTTTGACTACTATGAGCCTTAACACTTAAAGAGAGAGGGGCGAGACAGCATATGCGGAAACTACTCAATGAAGCACTTGACACACGAATAGCAAACAATCTATGCGAATATTGGCTGCAAATGAATGGAACCGGCCTTTTGGTACAAGTTCTTTAAATATTTCGGCCTTCTACGCTTTTGAGAGCCAGCGAAAATTGGAATACCAGTAAATGCGACAACGTTGATGTTTTCTGTGTGACTGACACATGATTGTTCCAGTGGAATCGAGGTCCAACATCTGCACCCCAGGGAATCATCGGTGCCCCAAACGAACCCCTCTTTTGGGATAGGGGCAGCGCCTCTGACAGAAATCCAGATCAGATGCAAAAGATCAATAGTCTTGTTCTCTTTGATACAAAATATCCAAAAATTCAATTCCAAATCTACATTGTACCCTCGTATTTACATCCGAAATTTCTCATAAGTTATTATAAAATATATGTACATGATATGAACACCAGAGAGATAAAACTACTTTTGACGTTACAATTTCGACGAAACAGACCAAACTAAACACTTTGCCAAGGCCGCCATAACCTCTGATTTGAAAACATCTTCTTGTTTCCTTGTTTCTCTTGAGTGTTCGATAGTCTATTTTCTAAGTACGAGGCCCATTGAAACTCAGGAGGAGCGTCGCTTGGCGAGTGTGGTACCCTTGACATCATCACGTTGACTGGGCTGGCTGGCGGTGAGGGGTACGCCGACATAACCGGAGAGAAGCAGGGCTTTCCCGCAACAAACACCGCCGATTCATCTCGCTTCCCCTGCGAATGGACGTTCGATCTTGATGCCATCTCTGGCGGAGGCGCGGATATGTGACTTAGCATGCGTGCTTTGACCTGCGGGTTCACCTCCTTGGAACGGAGGAGGTAGCTTTGGACTTCCCGGGCGCATTCGTTGTAGCCAGCTATGAAATGTGTCTCGGTATCTGCACAAAGAATCAAGGGTTAGAATTGAGCTTGAAAAGGGTGACGAATATTTCGTTTAACAAACACGCAATATAGATTGCTTTAGAAATCTTTCTTAGGCCCAAGAATGCTCTCAAAAGATGATAAAAGCTAGAAGAATTTGACATTAGTCTCGGCTTGATAATTAACTTAATGTTAGGCGGGAACACACCCTTCAAACAATTGGCACGCGTCGTGTGAAAAAAGGGAGAATTTGTTGTTTCCGTTCCCAAATTAAAATATTATATAGTTAATTTAGCTTTTCCTTTTCATAATCAAGTCAGCAAAGAGGCTTTTGTTTTGCCCCTTTCACCCCAGGTGTCCAACAAAGAGCTTCAAGATGTTGGAATGTAAACGGACAATCGCGTCTGTTTGCTGACGCGAGCTGACGATTTCCCGCGTAAATTCTGCAAACAATGATGCTGTTGATAAAGGGTCTTGTGGCATACTCGTGGTGGAATGTGCCCATTCGTTCTTTCATGTCTCGACAAAACCCATGCAGCCTAAGTGCAAATAACTCTAATTCACGACTCCCATCTGCATTTCTTCGGGGCTGGAAATTGAGTATTCCTCCAAAGGGGGGTGGGTAACTTGCAGAGTGGAAATAAATTTTGGGGGCAAGAGGGGGGTTGGGTGACATGCCTAAATGCGATGCTGGCGGGGCTTGTGACATTAAAGGGGGGACTTCTCCATATATATAAGAACACTGATCAATTAAAATTAGAATCTCACAGACACCCATGTGAAAGATCAGCACTTTGAGTAAGAAAAAGAAAATAAAAAAACATACCAGTTGATGACCGCTGCTCACTGGCACTCAGTGATTTGAGGTAATTGACTGTCAATTCCAAGACATCGGCCTTTTCCATCTTGTTGAACTTGGAATGATCTTTGTTCAGAGACGAAAGCACAAGACTTTTCAGCTCATTTAAACTCTCGTTTATTCGTGCCCTTCTTCTCCTCTCCATCAACGGCTTGCTGAACTACAATGAAAAACAGGCACAATTATTTTCAGATACAGTACAATAAACAACCTGCCTACCTTAAAAACAAACACATATTAATCACAAAAGCATCGATAAAAAATAATAATAGAAATAAAAATTATTTATACCTTTTTCTTGTTGATTCCATTTTTCGACTGTTCTTCCACACTGGGCTTCATTGTTATTTCACTCTCTTTTAATTTCTCTTAGTTTTACCTGCACGCTCCAGGACCTTCCCTCTTTCAGCGTATTGGATACGAAGTGTGTCGCTCGCGTGGCTAAGTTTCTCTTATAGTCATGCGCGCGTTATAGCGTGGGAAAAGTTTCTCAGTCGACGGCCAAAATGGGCCCTGCGGACCTAATTGGATTAAGGAGTCAACCGCATTGAGGCATAGCCGTGGGACCGCTTCACGCTGATTGGTCGATTGCGCCCGAGTCGCGTGCAACACCTTGCTATTTACATAACAGCGCTGCTGGGACGTTGAAAACCGTGGGAACCCTCACCTCTGATTGGCCAGTTGGGCATGAATGAAAACAAAAGATTGGCCACAATGAAGAGATTATTATAGCTGAAATAAAGCGACGAATGCAGACTAGCTTTCGCGCAAGCCAAGGCTATTATCGCCTTGCAAAGGACCTATTCAATTCATGTTCTTTTTGAAATAAATCTCTGTGATTAACCTTGATAGTTTATCCATTTCAGGCGAATTAAATGCGCTTTTATTATCATGCGTCGTTAGGTTTAAGAAATGTTGTCATGCGATCTCTCAGGGCCAGCTTGCATTGTTGTCCTCATTATGGATTCATTACTCGCCTTTGTACTATTTTTTGTTTTTCACACGTATCAATGAACTGCGGTTTCCTTTAGTGTTAAGAAACACGTGCCCTCTTTGCGCAGACAACAACAACAGTAATGTCTAGCGACAGCCCGCGCAGGTCTCCAGAGGCATCCGCATTCTTCTGCAAGGGAGTGCTTTGTTATCGCGCGCAACCACGATCAAGGTGATCAAAATCATGATCGTAGTTTCAGCGATGATGGTAATCAAAGGCATCACAGCTGTAATCATCAATATCCCCAGTCATTATTCTTAAAAAAATCAACGTTAATATAATCTCTCACAGCACCCAAATCGTAATCACTGTAATCAGTGCAATCATAAAGATCAGAACAACGGTAAAAGCAATCAAAGCCTACATTGCGAACGCGGCTACCATAATCACAATGCAATCAAAGCCTACATTGCGAACGCGGCTACCATGCATATGTAGTAGTAATAATAAAAATAATCACCAAAAGTGTGCTGCCTATCGGGGGGACGCCACGAATACCTTCGCAGAGCGTGGGAGGTGTTAGGGGGTTTCCCATGATCATGACCAACTACGCAATAGACGAAATAACGACATGTACTATGACACTGAACAGTGCGAAAGTGTGCTCTGGTACAGCGAACTGTCTTCTGCATCCGTGAAATCCACCATTGAAAAGCCACCGGAATCTGATCGGGAAAACAGAGGCTGATATTGAATAGAAGCTGCTCCTGCATAGCGGCCACCTCGAAAACAGATCAAAGAAAACAATCGTAAAGCGGACACACTGAATTTCTATGTTTTCTTCAAAGAACAAACCAGTCACAACATCAACTTAAAAATAACCTCACGTGCGATCCATAAACAGTGGCTGGCGGTCTGCAATGCTTGAGAGAATCAGATCAGCCATATGTACCGGCTAATCAAGCAATCACTCAATCAATTAGTCAGTCAGTCAGTCAATCAGTCAATCAATCAGTCAATCAGAAAAATTAAATCTCAACATACCTAAGCAATCTTCAAACAAAGAGAATACGATGGGATAGCGTGACGTAAGTACCTCGTTTTGGATAAGAAAGTGGATCTTTCGTGAGCTTCATGATCTCTTACAATTCCTTCTTCTGTCGAGCAGTTCTCGACGCTCGTGCTCTAATCATTTCCCGCTAGCATAATCGAAACCTGGTGTTGCCTTGAATGTCCTCTGCTGTTGGTAAATGATGTCCACTAACGTGTTTCTCAACGGATGTTTAGGATAAATGAGACGGTTCCTCGAAGTCGACTCACGGTTCCTCGGATGTTTAGGATAAATGAGACGGTTCCTCGAAGGCACCTGCGTTGCGATTAAGTAGATCCATGAGTTGATTGTCATGTCTGTTACGCTAGATTCACGTCTGTTACGCTAAAGTTACTGGCGAAATGGCATTTAGCTATACCAGCAACACCACAGCAGCAACAAAACAGGTGACAACAGGATTCTTTAACAAACATGTGTGATTGTAAGAGTACACGTTTTTTTTATAAAGAACCACTTTATAAGGAACCTAAATGTAGAAGGCCTAAATATTGAAAGAACTTATACTACTAAAACGAAATCCCTAAGGAACTTTTAGATTTGAAAATTTTAATAACTGCAAGCATCAAGAACTAGAAAGCCAGTTCCATTCATTTGCAGCCAATACACGCATAGATTGTTTGCTATTCGTGTTTCAAGTGCTTCGTCAAGTAGTTTCCGCATATGCTTGATGTACAGTGAAAATTAAGGAACTTTTAAGGAAATTTTGGTACCAAAATCTGATGATTTGAGGTTATGAATAAGGAACTTTTAGAACTAGGCCTTGAGGTAGGTCCCTTATAAAAAACGTGTACTTACTTCTGAAAATAATTGCTCCAAAACCTTTCCTTGGAATTCAAAAAAAATTTGGCACTATTTTGAAAAAATTATAACGAGCTTTTTTTGTCAGTTTCCAGAGACATTCGCAAAGAAGAGCTGTCAATTGTGCCAATTCAACAACATGCAAACTTAGCCTCTTGGTTCAATAGCTAACAAGTCGAAACTTGAATTTTTGTGGTCTGATATGAATGGCTATTTATCACTGGATACACGAGTGTCATGAAAGGACAAACAGAAAGTGCCTGTCAAAAAGGTTGTGGAATTTGAAACCAGCATAATTGCAGAACCCATTCTACGATCCATTCATCAAAAAGAAAGACTTTTTTGATTCGTGGTGCTAGAGGGCAAAAGGAGGCTGACTGCCTCGTTTTCAAGTGCGCGCGTTTTTACGCAAAATGGTGGACAACAAACGGTTATGTTTCATGTATCGTCTTAGGCGAGTTATCTGATGATATGTAAAGTACCTATCATACTGGTAACAAAGTAATGGAATTGTAACCGGAACAAATTTTTGCAAAGTTGCCTGGTATCGGATAAAATGGCATTCTCTCCCACTCGGCCTAGTCTTAGGTCAGCCGAGGTTTTTCCAAATGAATTCAAGAAGTATCGCTCTTCAGCAGTGATAGAAGCAGGCAAGATATTCGAACTGCGTAAAAAATCCAAGAATTGCTGGAGATGGATTCTAGTGAATCTATTTTTTGCGCTTCTCTTTTACTATGGAGTGTAAGTAACTTTTATTGAAAATAACATTGTCCTTTCTGAATGCTCCCCTCGTTCGTTATCATGTTTTTACGAAGTTATGGACCCAGGGAGTCGAACTTATAGGTTTCAAAAGCCATGGAGGAAGTTGGAGATGCAAGATGTTGGCAAATTATCTGAAATATTGCAGGATGCTCTACATCATAAAACTAAAATATTGCATTTTCTTTATGTAGAAAAGAATTCCCCTTGCTGCCTTTCAAAGATTTGAAACTTATGGTGTCTCCAGCCTAGTGCCTATTCAAGATAATATATATTCTTTTTTAGAATGCAGAAATGTCTTGAGAAGTATGACTTCATACCAATGGACTATAGCAACAAAATTGGTATGCCATTGATTTTCACATTCTACAAATCTGTTAGTAATTCATTAAAGTATATATGGCTGAACCAGAAGTTGATGTTCATTTATAAACAATTTTTATTTGCAGATCTTTTCCTGTGTCTGTTCTTCCTATGGAATGCCTTGGCAAATTTATATGTCTATCTGTCACCAAGTTTTCACAATGATGTGATTGTCCTTAGTCCAGAGCAACAAAGATTGCTAAAGATAGACCCTAAAGGTAAGAAATGTTCTCTCTTACATTTATCTTGTAATTTTGCAGAAACTTAACTATGCCACAACTACAGAATATTTAATATGACATTTAATAGCATGTGGATAAGGTGTGTAAGAAAAAGGGTTTGTAAAACCCCCTCCCCCTGCTCATTTTTTTGGTTTCAGAGCAAAGTGTTTCTCTTGCTGCTAAAATTGAAGATTGATTGAAGTCATATAGAGCGATTGTTTGTCTGGAAGAAGCACTAACATATCATGCTATTATCTAAGTTGCTAGGTTTTAAGTTCTGTTAATTAGTTTTCATTTAAAAGACCCTCTGTCAGTATAAGTTGACTTTGGAGTATACAGGACTAGCTTTTGAAATTATTCTTGTCCTACTTTTTGCTGCCAGTTTTTCAAAGCTTTCTTTCTGACCATATGCAAATGAGAAACAAGTCTTTTAGCTTTGACCACTGTCATAGTTTCAATGAAAAGCAATGCCCTTTCTGTTGCAGATAGGGCTTTCATGGTGAAGAAGAAACTTTTAGAATCACCCCAGACTCCGACCACCAGGGGATCTCCATCTTGGCCTAAGAGAAGGCAGTCTTCACGCACAACTCCCAGTGGAACAATGATACAAGAAACTACACCAGATCGATCATCTGCATCATATTCCCCAGGGCTAGTCACAGATGGAAGGGGTCCAGGCGGCCATATGAGCCAGTCTCCTTCTAATAAGGTAATTCCTTGAATTTGTAATGCAGACCTTGTGGTGTAACACTAATGTACAGGAACCAGTCTTGTAGAAGGTTGGCACTCAAATAAGTTTAAACATTTTCACATGCTTGCAATAAGGACAGCCAATGTAAAATGCTATTCCTAAAGAGCAAATAGCTGCATGTTCGGACTGTGTAGGTTAGAGTCAACGCTGAGACATGGTTGCGTTACGTATATATGTAGGCATAAGGCATCTAGGCAGCCTAGCTCTATCCACAGATGGCATCCTTTTAAGAACTTCCTGTTTCTTCTTCCACTCTTGTTTGAGCTACTGAATTTCCGTTGCCAATAAAGTGATGACGTCACAAAAATAAATTTAAGGAATTTTCGAACTTAGGTCCAATAATCTGAAAGAGCAACATGAAATACCTCTAAATAGTTAAAACATTGTTACCAATTTGCAAAGACTGCAGGGACCCTGGGCCCATAGTTAATGAGGCCCCCTGAAAAATGCCAAAGTGTTTTATGGCATGCTAGTCAATTCATCAATGTTACTTTCTATGGGCGTAACAAAATTTTGCTTGGGGCACCCTGAAATTAATAATCTTAAGGGGCCCGGGAAAATGCGTTACTGGAATGGCTACACGTGTATTGGTTCTTTGGCCCAATGGGTCCATGGAGAAATGCTTGCTGGTATGGCCACAGGTGCAGGGGCGGATCCAGGGCGAAATGTGACGTTCTCACCCAAAGAAGGGGCGAAAAATTTTACGGGCCACTCCCAGTTTAATCCTCGGAACACGCCCTTTCACCAAGCAAACTTTGATTTCTTCCAGAAACTCCATTATATCGATTTCTCATGCAACTATTCGAAGGCAGGAAATCGTTTTTCGCGTGCCATTCTTTTTTTGAGTTTGAATTTACTCAATTGAATTGAATGATCCAGTGAGAACTCCCGAGTTTTCACCGCGATATTGGCTTTACATTTTCAATGGAATAGTACGTCACTGTTTCTCACATCCTACGTCAGAGTTTCTCACCAGAAACAAAAGAAGACCAAATTTGATTGTTTTTTTCGACTCGCGCACGAAAATAATTTATTTTCGAGTTCTCACCAATTCATTGGTGTAAAACCAAAATTATGCACTTTCATTGGCTGACAAAACAACCTCTAAATTTATTCCAAAGATGAAACAGTGGCCCAGGACAAGGCGAATTTAAATCTCTATCAAATTGTCTTGAATCATGCTCCTCCGCATTGATTGAGTCTATGTAAGCTTACGATGGCTCTGTCTGCAACTCGGAGACAAATAAGGAAGTCAATAGTTGTCTTGGAAGTGAAATTGAATATTTTAACCTTGTTTTTGCAATTTCATTTTGGAGAAAAATGACGTTCTCACGTGAGAACGGCGAGAACACCTGGATCCGCTCCTCGGGTGTATTGATTCTTTCCCCATCAAACCCCTGTAATTTAGTCTCTGTTCATAACTTTAAAAACAGAGCCAAACTAACAGTGGTTCTTTAGCAAACTTCAAATCTATCATCGGCCATATCTCTACAGATTCTAGACATTTGGCCAATTTTGTATAATTGGAAGTATTTCATGGTGATCTTTTGTGTTATGATTAAAATTCAAAAATTCTAAAAATAGGTTTTGGTGACGTCTCATTTTAGAACTCTATTGCTTATGAGATGGTTGTCCCTTCGGTTGCCCATACAAAGTTTGTTATGTAACGTAGGCCCCTCCTGCACCCTGCAACAAGCAACCCTCAAACGCCTTTCCTTACAGTTTTCATGATCATGAAGTTCCCTCTGTTGGTTATAGCTTTAGGCCGATGCCACATGTTTCTACACGTCTTTGCCAGCTTGACAAAAGCCGTCTGTTTCCAAAGCGAGTGCGCGTCAAACTTTTCGACTCAAGTGCTCTTTAATCGTTTTAAACGATCTGAGTGCTAGCCAGTTCTGAATGTCATGAATGGTTTTAAAATCAAAATCTCAGAGCATTCAGAGACGCTGAGGGCAAAGAGTTGTCAATCGACTTTTCCTGTGTGCATTGTGGTACATAGTGAGATCTAATTTACTGGAAGAAACCACAATTTCAGGTCTTGTCATTACTGATTATTAAAACTGATATCTTATCAGACTGAGTCAAATTAGTGCCTTTCTTTAATCGATCTATGTAGAGAATCTAAACCCCAAACACAAATCTTATTGTTAATTTTTGAAATTTTGGAAGCCTTTCAGTTTCAGCATTGTCTGTAGCATTCCTCGGTTTGAGTGCGGTAAAATTTCGCGATTTGATGTGATAAATAGCAATTTGAAATATCCGCATAGTTATTTATTCTTCTTCTTGGAAGTTTCAATGAAAATTGATTTTTCCTTTGCCTACGAGTGAAGATCGCTTTTTAATGGTATTCTGCAAAGGCCTCCTGCTACAAAAAGAAGCCACGAGGTCCAGTTGGCTACGGTTGCGGTTCATTTGCCCTCTACGTTTACGTTTGCGCATTAGATTTTTTAAGGCTAGGACCTGACTTCTGCCATAAAGCTCAATCCATAAGATCTAGAGTTGCGTCTCTTTTAGAAAACAAACCACATGCCCCACCCTAGGTATGAAAACCCATCCATGAGGGCATTCGAGCCCCCGTGTCCGTAGCGACTCAGATTCTCAAACATCCGCGAAGCACGCCACTAAATTGACGCCACAAAATACCAAAACGCTCATTAAAAACATCTTGATTGCTGTTTCAATATCACACACCGTTGCCTGGACACGGATGTCATGTAGTGATTATATTAGATAATGTTATCATTTTGTAAACAGTTAGACTAATGCTAGGAGCTAGATTTCTTTGTTTTTCATTGCCGAGCGGAAGGGAGGAGACTTAGAATGGAGGAAGCAATTTCTTGATTTCTTTATAAAAAATTATCATTGATTAGTTTTATTTTGGGACATTAATAAATCCAAGCATTACAGCAGTAATCCTTTGTGGCTCAAAAGGCAATCAAGTGAAATTGGGCAATAGCTCAGTTTATAACGGGTCCATAGGCAAGCCATTAGTAATATCTCTTTTAAGGAATCTTTTTAATCATCACCACCTTTCTTTAAAGTACGAAAATAGATTCTTCTGCTCCTGTGCCTGTTTTTGGTCCTACCTTCTTCGCACCCACTCGCGATACTTTTTTAATTTCTCAATCATTTTAATGCGTTTAACCAAGAGTATCGTTGCTTTACTAAGCGTGGTGTTTCAATAGCAGCAAATACTCATGTTTATCATTCTTTTCCTTAAAAGCTTTCAAGCAGGTCTTTTGAAACCACGCCAGCAAGAGGGTCCGTCAAAAAGGCCAATTCCTCGTTCAATAGGTAAGCATAATCATTTATAACAGCCCAGTAGTTTGAAGAATCGTTTAAATGCACTGCTTCTTCTCTGTTCGTGTGGTATGTAATGACGTCACAGTTCAACAGCGTTCTCCCAAACAGGAAACTCCCCTTTGAGTTATGGGCTACGTCTTGTACCATTCCCAAGGAATCAATGCATTTGCTGCAATTGTGAAACTTTCCACTTCACGGTTATGCCCTAAAAGAATACTATGGCCTAAGGGGGCTGCGAGAATGTTTCATTATTGGCTATGTCTTGTTTCTTTGCAGTACACCCCTTTTTAACCTTACGCTCATCTTTGCAACCCCATTTTGTACCATATTGCAGTCTGTGCCATGTCACTGCATTAGTTGTGCCTGTTAATATGTGCCAATATTGACACTGCCCCGATCAATCATATGTTCACTCTATTTTACGTTCGGTCCTTTTATTAGTCACACAGTAGCCCCTCTTATTGTTGAATGGCGTCCACTTCTTCCAGTGCTTTGTTTATACCCCGACGTAATCCGTAACCATTTGCCTTTTATTTCCTTCTAGCCTCGTTGGGCTGCCGAGTTCTCCCGGCCGCTCCCCCGCACGATCGCCAGGTATTTCCACGTCCAGTTTAGCAATGTGCCGTCATTATGTGTCGCTAAATCATCTTGAAATAATCTGCAGAATGTTAATAGCATATCCAGGCGAAGGTCTCTACAACTATCCAGTTATTTCGATGTCATTATCAGCCAAAAAAGAATTGGGGTTTATAATCCAATCAGTTTTTTATCAGATAGAAATGCAGACTAATTTTGATTAGAAAAGTGTTCGTTTGTTATTGTCCAGCTTTCTAAAATTAAATTCCCTCTTCGACAAAAGATTTCTGAAGAGTATTGAAATCTTCAGACAGGAAGTTTTAGACCCACAATCCCTGCCTCAAATCCATGGAGCACCCCAGAATCAAAGAGCATTTACCATTTTTAGTGACAGCATCTTTGGCGGTTTTTACGTCAGCTGTCTCCGGTTATAAAGCGCCGAATTAATACCCCTTTTCTCCAATACAAAGCTTAAAGTCGATTTAGTACCAAGTGAATCAGCAGCCATATTAATGTTGCTTCTGGCTCATTGGCTTGTATAGTGTAGTACCGGCTTTCGTCTGCTCATTTCAAATTGAGGCTCAGC
This sequence comes from Nemopilema nomurai, assembly GCA_003864495.1. Taxonomy (NCBI): domain Eukaryota; kingdom Metazoa; phylum Cnidaria; class Scyphozoa; order Rhizostomeae; family Rhizostomatidae; genus Nemopilema; species Nemopilema nomurai. The sequence continues at coordinate 804,680 of ML133496.1, read as the reverse complement.
CTCTCTCCCGTGCTCACACGAACACGCCCTGACATCCTTTTTCTATATTCGATTCATTTCTAGTCAGCCATGATGATCAAATAACAGACTCGGATTCGCTGAATCGATACCTCAAATCACAAGAGGAAAAAGAAGCGATATCGAGGCGAGGTTGGCATCTCACTTTTGTGTGTGGACTGGGTGCTAGCCCCTACGTCATTTTCAATCGATTCGTAAAGAAGTACGTCAGACTCGTAAGGGCTCGGCACAGGGCAATGAAAATGACTGTTGCAACTGGGATATCAATGTTACCGAAAATTGATGCATTCTCTTGTTCGATTTCATTGAAAATATTAACGTGGTTTTTGCGTGAACGTGATTGCTTCCGTTCCTTACAGCTCCGAGACGGGCTCCCGCGCAATGATGCTGCCTAACCTTGCGATGTTGACCTTTCAGCCTCCGGTAGAACTGTATGCTCTATAGCTGCTGGCTATCTTTAGCATGAAAAAATCATTTTCTTTGCTAGTTAAATCAAGCTAGTATTGTTATAAGAAGAAGGGTAGGGTGTTGTTATTAAGGGTAGGATATGTCGGTGAATCAAGGTCAGCAAAATGGTAATTCAGTCTGTAGATGATTTCCAAGCAAGTATGTTCAACGTTTATTCAAAGACTGATTGGAAAACCCCCTGATTGCGAACCCCTGTGTTTTGCAGCCCAATTCGAAGGAAGCCGAAGTTCGTCATTCTGGAGCTACGGCCGGGGGGCGCTTGATTTCCTTCCCAGCTTCGGGCTGTATCAATTAGCCACAAGGTTCGTATGCATTTTGTTGCGTCACTCTTAAGAACTAGTAGCATGTTAGTGAATCCTACTCTCATGCAGGCTATATTGCTCGATACCAGTTGTGTTCTATTGTAATGGCATACCGATTTGGTATCTAAGCGAAGACTTATTCTTAGAGAAGAAGGGTCTATCGACAAAGTGTACGATCGAACATGATTTTCATGCCATTTTGGTAATTTAAGCAATGTTTTAGCTTTAATTGGTATTACTGACTTCGACAATGTTTTGACTGACAAGAATGCTAAGTATAAAGTCATTAACAACATCTGCACTCTCCATTAAGCCATTGAAAATATTGCTTTCGAGTTCCAGGAAATGTTATTGCTATGACGTCACTTGGATTTGATCTTCTTTCCAGGTCCCCACAATCATCTGGACAAAACAGTGATGATATTTCTCTGGTTTTCGAATACGAAACGGTAAGTGGTTGTTCTTTCTCAGCGGTTTTTTGTAGAGGCTTTGGTTGTATACCAGCGTGACCGCTCGCGCCCTTGATCTGGCTACAGACGTAGTTGATATAAAAAATAATGATATTTTTTACAGAAAAATAATAAATACCAGCAGAATTTATTTACGTTGAGAGCTATAGACCTCACTGGATGGCAAGAAAGGGCGGGGATGTTTAAGGCGTGGAAGTAAGAAGTTGTTTTATTTTTTTGTAGAAGTCAACGTGTCCTGCGTTTTTAAATTTTATGGCTGTTGTTGTTTCTCGGAAAATAGTGTCTTGATTCTTAATTTAGATGCGGAAGCGATTGGGCATCGGAAAATCAGAGCTCGACTACTGGACGGAAAACCTTCGCAAGGTGAGCGGGAAGAAAATGGGAAAATCGTTTTCCATTTTCACAATACTGTTTCCTAAAGTGACAGCCCATAAAAACTGTGACAGCCTGCATTTCTTTAAATTCGTCTCGTCACCACTTTAGGACTCAGTTTGAGGGATATGAGGCCATATCCAATTCAGGAATAGCCTAGTTTAAACTCATCTTTAGCTGAACTCTGCTAACTTTTCTCACACTAGCTTAATTTGACTGACTGTATCACAGTATATCCTAAGAAAACGCATTTGCGAGAAAGGTGTCCCTCTCTCACTATCAGTCCTTGAAAATACGTCATACCTATTATGATCCAGGGAGAGAGGTCCAGGAGATTAAGGCCACTTTGAAAGATGAGGGACAGTTGCCCCAAAGGCAGTTTCTTCAGATTAGAACGAAGAGAAACAAGCATTGTCCCAAAGTGGGTTTGCCCTTCAATAGGTCAGTGCGCCTAAGTGCGTCTTGAGTAGAATATTCTGACCCCCTTACTCACCATCCCCATGACCTGTTTTCCTCTGTGTCCGCCATGATTCCTTGATTCTGGCGTTTGATCCAACGGCAGTTGTAGCCATGTAGCCCAATTGTAGCCATGTAGCCATTTATTATATAGCCAAATTTGATTCGTTTTCTACTTATTTCCCCAAGTGGATAGCAGAGACAATCCTGGAGAAATTGATTAGAGAAATAAACAACATCAACGATGCATTGTCCCAAAACGGAATGACGGAGTTGAATATCGGATGTAGGTTCTTGTTCAACAAACGTATCTCTATCCTACATTATGGGGTGTTTCTACTTATAATAATAGGAGGCTTCTACAATTGAATCCGAGGTTTCTCTGATATGGATGACGTTGGTCATGTCAATATCTAGCGATAACAAGTTCACTGGGTATGGTTTTCATGTTTTTATTTTTGCAATGAAACCTGATGACTTTTAGGACAGAAGAAGTTTCCCAATTTAATTTCAACAAAAGCGTTATCTAATCTTTGTTAACCCTAGTCTCGTCATTTTTTTCTCTTCAGCCGTGTTGTGCAAGAGATCTTGAAGAAGTTTGCCAATGATAAAATCTCTATCATTACTATGCTTTGAAGCAATCGAAACGTACGGTTGAATAATTATTTATTCGTATGCGAACACATCAATGAAATGGAAGCAGTTTCCAATCAGAAGTCGAGGGCCTAACTATAACTCCTTTTCCTCTATTTTCTCCGCAGCGGTGAGTGTCAACTCGCTTAGAAACATAGCCGCCACGAAGTCGCATCTTGTGCCATCTCTCAAGTCCGTCATTCCTTACTTAGACATAACTGCCAATCAGGAATACCTGGTAAAGAGGTTGGATGGTGAGTGCACGTTTTCGAGGTATTTCTGTCTTGGGTTGTCTCACGAACTCCCGCATTTGGTCTAATCTGCTTTGTACTGATCCAATAAAACATGCCATGAACTTTCAGCAAATAGGGGCAAGCAATTTCTAGAATCACAGAAACTTTTCTTTCCTAGTCTCTTCAATGGCGTTCTTTGAAGCCATCATACATTTAAAATTTGCAATTCGCCCTTGATTGATTGACCAAAACAGCTACTCTTTGCCGCCCCAAGAAAACATGACCTACGTTTTCCGATGTCCTCTTAGCAGCAAATTGAGTTGGATTGGCACTCGACCTGCTCAAAATTTCTCACTCTCTTATTAATCAAGTTTAAACTTCTAGTTATTCCAATGGTAAAGTTCTCTCACCCTCTTATTAATCAAGTTTAAACTTCTAGTTATTCCAATGGTAAAGTTCTCTCACTCTCTTATTAGTCAATTCCCAGATTCACTGTTAGTTATTCCATTGATAAAGTTCTCCCACTGTTTTGTGACAGTTTTTACCTAAGCAAATTGCTTTGCAGATTTATCAACAGGGGGCTGTTTGCGTTTGTACAAATGGGACGCCGGTGGTCTGTACAAGGGGAAAAATTGGGACCAGGAATTGCCTACAGACGCACAGGTAAGATTGTCACTGAAAAACATACTTACGGCATCTTGTTCGAGAAATGCTGTTAAATGAAACATGTAATCGACTTTTTCAAGTTTGTATCACATACTCATTGTGGTTTACAACTAGAAATCCAATATGGGCAAGAACTTTATCTAGCACTGCAATCTTTTGCACATTGAAAGCAATCTTCACTCCACACAACCAGGTTCATGTGCTATTTTCCATATCAAATTTCAGATTTTAAATCAGAAAGTCTGTTCGATGATACGAAGCATAACGTCATTTTTGGGTGTATCTGTAATATCTGGCTATAAATTCTGCTATTAATTTTTACAATTATTGACGATTGACAGCAATTCAAATGCGATTTTGTTATTTTTTGAGTAAGGCGCACTCATTGCGCCACAAAGAGCTTCCCTTTGAAGCGGACCAGGCCAATTCTCTATGCGAAGATTTTGAAGCGCTGAGTGATCAGTAACGCTGTTGTTGTTTTGTTATTGTTGTTGTTGTTTGTCTGCATGAGGTGGGCCTCGCTTGAATGTACGGCCTCGCTGTTTCAGATCATCGCGCACCTCTTCTGCGCCTACATGGATACGCACCTGCCTTCAAACCCGAGATACCAGGATGGCAATAGTTTCAGCGGGCTGCACTTCCTTAAGCCGCCTAGCAAACCAAGTATGTACTGTGTCTTACTTGCTTTTTATTAAAGTTATTTCACTCCTTCTTAATCCAAAATATGTACCTGTACAGTACACTACCGTCGCTCGCAACATAGATTCAAATATTCTAGTTTGAAATTAATGACTACGTCTGAAATTTGAAGTATTTAATGCCTGGAGTTAATTATTGACTTTGAAGAGAAAAGAGAGAGTATTTGTCTATTCATATGCTCATTCCAAGTAACTTTCTTGGCAGCCCAGTGAAACTTTCCCCCAAATTTTCAGGGTTACAGATATTCCCATTTATCCTTAGTTTTTTATCCTCCCACCCTCACTGATCTGTTTTTGCAACTTCCATTCCTAGTCGGGCTCTCCCTGTCTCATGTTTTCTGTTACCATTTTATTCAATACATTGATCGTATTGTCGTGACAATCAATAAAGGTTTAATTGACGTTGTCAACGGATTGCTTTCTTTCCAGGCGATCGCAAAAGCGACCTCTGCATTCTGCATACGAGAACTCACCCTCCACATTTCACTGTAGTCGAGGCAGATGAAACCCATGACATTCCAAGGGTAAGATCATTTGAGATAAATTATGATAAATTCATAATGATTTTGTAAAATTACAAATAATTTTAACGAGTGATTACTTTTTACGTACTTTGAAATTGGGTAGTTTAAGATTAGTAGAGAAAAATTTGGGCTCAAAATTGGCCGCTTCAAAAAGGATATTGCCACAAATAGCTTGCTCAGGCAACAACTGTGTAGCCATTATAATTGTTCGACATAATGAGTTTTAATGTCTAAGAAGCCTTATGAGGCTATGATAGAGGCCACGTGGGAGCTGTTTAACGCATGATTTCTTTGCACAATTCTTCTAGGGGCGTCACAATCTCTTCATGGCCATAGGCGTGTTTTTATTTCTGGTCAAAACAAAAAATCATGGAATGCTGGAGTAAGTACTTATCTTCGATCTTTCTTCTAAACCTTTCCTTCGTGAACAAAACTACTTGCAAAAATTACTTAGAAAATCCTAACAGACTTAGATTTTCCAACTCGTTCCAATTCACACCCCCAATTAAGTTGCTTAGTCAGCCCTTCCCCCAAAGGATGATCTATGTCTTAAGCACCCTATGTTTTGATAGTCTTTGTCCGCGAAAGATCACTTAAACTATACCTTACTAATCGTTATCTTCTCTTGAAACTTATTGTAAAAAGCTCTTAGATATACATAGTACAAAGTACTTGATTTCGGTATACATAGCAGCAGCATATGGTTATATACTTGCTGTTTACGATTTTCTGTTTGCATTTGAAGTTTTTGACCAGCTGTTTTTCTTCAAGGCGAGTCAACCTTGGTCCTTCTGGCCTCAACATTCTCTGGATCTTGAACAAAAGATGAAGAGTGCAAAGGGAAACAGATGACTGCATTCCCTTAATCATTCGTCCAAACATTTTACATACTTTATTTTAGTCAGTCGTTTTACCATGACTATTTGGTGCCACCATTTTGAGTCAGCCTCTTCTTGAGCTGTTTTGTTTGTACGGTCGCTGCCATCATGAAGGCTTGTATATGAACTTAAGCTCAAGTAAAGCATTTTAGTACTAGACCCACATTAGTAATTCGGTAAATTATGAAGGGGCTCCATAGAAGGAGCATGCGCAACGCCTATCCGCCGCATTCTTCACCGCCATAATGGCTATGGGCCTACGGTAGACTCCACATTGCTTGCATCGGTGACATTCCATTCACACTACTTAAGGTCAAATCTTGTATTCCGAAAATGCCAGATATATACACAGCTGTTTGTTAATGCAGCCATGTTGTCGTTTACTTGTGTCATTTCAATGAATTGATTTACAAGTCTAGGGTGAAGTAAAGCCATTTCCCAATTGGCCATTTCTCTGCACAACCCCATCACATGTAAAGAGCGCAGGACCACGTGACAACTTTTCCATTCTTGTTTAGAAACTTCAACAGACATTTATTGCGTGTACCCTTTGCGCTCAATGAAAATTTATTTGAAACAGTTTTCGTGTAATTGTATTTGATTCTTATTTCAATTAATATGTCTCTTGTTCCATAGTGGCTATTTTCATAGGTGTTGTATTGTCTTTGAGCAGAGAGTGATAGCTTTCTCTTTTTGCGCAATTTTCTGATTGTCTTAAGTAGCGGAGCCACAGTTAAAGTGGGGGGGGGGGGGGGACGTGGTGTCGGGTGAAGGCGCCCCCGAAAAGGCGCAAAGCTGTAAGAAACCTGCATGTAAGAAATGACCATCTAACATTATTTCAATGAACCCAATTGCCCTTTGGCCGCCCCTCTGAAGTTGATCCTGGTGGTTGAACCATTGTTTAAAATGCATCCTAGGAACCATTTTTTACAAACATTTATTTTGTCATTAATGTAGGTAATACACTCTTTTTATAAGCATACGGGTAAATTGTGCTTAAACTCATTTGCTTAAGATTTTCCCGATTCCCCTAATTAAAGTTTGAAATCATGCTTGAAATATGCTTGATTTCAAAACTCATTTCTCGGGCTGATACTCCGTTGGATATAAGCATATTGTTTCCTATCACTTAACCTCGTTCTTTGTGTAATACTATTTTTTACACATGATTTTGGAAGAAATGGGGAAAAGTTTTGTGGCTGAGAAATATGCTTAGTATTTGCTTATTTTTATAAGCATGCGAGCCTAAGTATGCTTATAAGCTTTATTCATATAGAAAAAGAGTGTACCCTTTTAGCTAAAATTATGGTAATCTCATCGTTGTTTTAAAATTCGATGCTGTTTCGTTTTTTGTTTCTTTATTGCCAATAGGAATCTCATAGAAAGAATTGGTTGTATTTCTCACGCAAAGACTAACTGAACTTTTAATTGATGGCCTAAAAGATGAAAAATGCTCTTCTTCAACAAAAATTCTAAAAAGGCAAGTTTAAAGGGTGGCGTGAGGGTTGCTTTTTGCGGTGGTAAAGATGACACGCGTTTTGAAGTACTTTAAGCTGATTTTATAAAAAAAATTATCACAGGTTTCTTATCGACAAATTTTTTTTCTTTAACATCCTTGTTTTCTTGAAGTGTTCTCTGGACATTATACAAAATAAAGCGTTCATAAACTTTTAACAAAAGAAAATGTTCGAGGCTATTTCTATTGCATTATTTTATTTTCTCCCCTCCACTGTTATTAAAAGGGAGGCGACCTTCTCTCCACAAAAGCTACTGAATTTTTGACCAGCGCAGAAAAATGCTTGATTGTTTGTTGTGAATAGACTCAACAATTGGATTGAAGGAAATTTCGCACGAAGCAGTGACCGTTAGGACATGAGTAAAAATAGTTGCTTTACGATGCTAGCAGATTCCCGAACTTGGAGCAAATTGCGTAAAATAACATCGCATTGGTGTTATTGAAAATTTAATGCCAAGATTGTTTCGAGGGACGGGATAATTAGCAATGAAGTTTAACAAACAATGGCAAACAATACCTGTCTCTTGGGTTCGAATTTCGAAGAAGAATACAAGTGTATCATAGCAACCGCAAGGCTACTATTGTTTCAGTTAATGTGCACAATCACAACAACATACAACGGTTTCTCGTTAATGGCGGACAAAGTGTTGGAATGTATTGCCAAAAGACAGATGGTCTAAAGCACCTTCGTAGAAGCTGAATAGTTGATTGTAAGTTATCAGTTGCTAGTTGAATAAACAGAACAACCTATACTGGGGACTCAATAAATTGATCGATTGTTTAATGTGGTTTTAAATCTCTTTAAACTCTATCAGCTCTGCAACCGTTCGCTTCATTCTGCACTGTGCGCACATGCATGACTCATTTTGCTTACCCGTTGGATATCGTCCTTGCACGAGCCATTTTAAACAATTTTGCTTTTCATAGGACAAAGAAAGAAGTGCATGAAATGTTAGCGGCTTTCTCAAATATCATGACAGTTCTACGTTTATAACACTTTTTAACAGACACATATAGTTGTGTTGTTGGCAATCAGATATTTCTGAGCTGGCTTTCCTTTCTTATATACTTTCATTCTCTACTCAACAAGGTCAATATGTCTGCCTTCAAAAAATTTCTTCCTGGAAGAAAAAAAAGAAAGAAATCTACAACAGCATCACTGCAGTCTGGAACAAGTGAACCAAATATTTCTGACCTTGGTCATTTGCCAGGGTACCAAAATGTCAAGGAGAAAGATTTGCCAAAATTGCATAAGGCAGCTTGGGTTGGCGATCTGTCAAAGATAAAACAGCTTGTGAAGAAAGGTGATGTAAATTTGATGGACAAGCATCATCGGTGAGCAAAAAATTTAACTTCTTAAAAATTCATGCAAATTGAAGATATTTGCTGTCAAATTGAAATTAATATGCTTTTCAATTTTTGTTTGGATTTGGAAAGTAATTGCATGAGTAGCGAATACAATTTAGATACGTAGGTTTTATATAAAGCATTTTCTTCTTCAAAGGACCCCTCTACATTATGCATGTGTGAGGGGACATGGAGATGTTGCACAATGGCTTTGTGCCAATAGAGCAAATCTTGGAATCTGTGATGAAGAGGGGAGAACAGCCTTAATGAGGGTAAGTAAAAACATTTTGAAAAAACTCACTGTTGTGGCTTTGCTAATTGTATTTGTAGAGTTTATTTCAAGTATAGTGTCTGCTTTTCACCACCTAGAGTCTGTCTGATGCTTTCATTGTATTGTAATCTTTCATATTTCCATTCACTTTACTTTGACCGTAAAGTAAATTGTACAAGAAAAGTCACAGATTTTTTTAAATTTCTGAATTTTTTTGTCATGGAACTATCACTCATAGTCTATGTTGACCTTTCTTTCTTTCTTAACATGCTTTTGCCAAATTTACAATAGGCTGTTGAATGTGCGTCAGAAAGGTGCACTGAAATTTTGCTCAACCATGGAGCTGAAACGAATGTTGTTGATGTGAGCCTAACAACTCCCCTGCATATGGCAGCCACACATGGTAGCATTTCAATTGCAACATTACTACTAGAGAGAGATGCAAGGATTAATGCCCTCGATACTGTATGTTTTGCCAATTTTGTTTTTAAAATCTACAATTTAAATGTTTCTGCACTGTAAATGGATTAATTTTATGTGCATAGTAAATCAAAAACAAAATGAAATTTATGTTCTTTTAATTTCTGCTGAAAAATTATTATGAGCATATATTTACCTAATGCAGCCATTCATCAAGGCATGTTTGTACTTTAATTTTTGGGTCAAATACTTATTGATTTTTCAAGCAGAATTGATCTGAGGCAGATTTTTTTATGAATTCAACCTCCCTTAGGCACTGTTGAGAGAATGGCTACTTAGAAATGTTTTGATCAATTTCTTTTTTTCAGCTGAATCCTTTACTTCAATCCTTAGTTATATAACTTTGATATATTCTAAAAGTTTTTATACATCTTCTTTCTTGTTCCAGGACAAAATCTCTCCACTATATGTTGCTGCTTCTCTTGGCTTTCCTGACTTTGTAGACTTTCTACTAAAAGAGTATGCTCTTATCAATGAACCTGATGTTACTGGAAGGTGATTAACTTTCTCATCATCTTGTAACAAACATTGAATATCCTACTTTTGTTACTCATGAAAATTAAGAAGTAATATAGAAGAACCAGATTGAGCATTGCTGCAATTTTAAAGATGTGTTGATGTTGTTTTTCTGACTCATAATTTTTGGAGCCAATGAATTATAAACTTTATAATTTGCCATGTAACACTTGTCACCGAATTGGCCTATTTCAACTTAAATTTTTGAATTTATTCCTAACTTGCTCAAACAAATTAGCAATAGTGACAAGATTCAACATGCTCAGAGAACTGATTTCTAATTAAATTGTAGAATGAAAATGAATTCACCAGCTTCTTTCTGCGTGAGAAATGTTTAAATATATCTTTTCTAATGTTGCCAAATCATTCTCAGACATAAATTCTGATAGTCTTTCATGTCACAGAAAGGTTAAGAATGTTTGTTGACTCTTTCTAGGACACCACTTATTGCTGCTGCCATGGAAGGGCATACAGAGGTAGTGAAAGTTCTTCTGAGGTATGATGCAGATACAGAAGTGAAGGATAAAGAACACTGGAAAGCCATAGATTATGCCGCAATGTCCGGGCATCACGAGTTAGTTGCATACAACCATTACTGCTTTGTATTTATGTATAAGATTGGAATAATTTGTCTTTCATGCAAAACAAGGTGTTTCTGAATGCGCTTATGAATGTGCTTTCAAGTAAAACACAGCCAAGCACTCAAAAAGGTGTTTTGATATTGAAACAGTTCTAGTGTCTATTTTTTGTATAGATGGATTCATTGATTATTTATAAAGATTTTTAAAGTCATTTTGTGATAAGATTAAGTCTTCAAAGAAATTTCTAGGTGTCATTTATTATGATAGTGCTATTTATAATTAAAATTGGTTTGGAATTTTTTTATGTGCAATATTTGCAGCTAAATCAATTGATAATCTATAATTAATTGCAGGTGGTCTTTTAGTAGAATGTCTCCCTAATACGATAATAAATATTTAGATGAATATATGTTAACATTCATTTCAGGGGTTTGTCTTTGTATTTTGTGAATGTGTTTTATGCAATCGAATTTATGTAAAGATCTTTTTGAACAAAACGTTTTTGAACCAAACACTGGTGACAATGGACACCTTTAAAAATCAGTCTTTGAGAAAGGAACAATGTCTTTCTTTTTAGCATTGCCGACCTGATTGAAGAGCACTTCAGCTATAAACAGGAAGAGCCGAAACCCGTAGCGCCACAAGAAGTAAATTCCAATTTCGGATCCGGAGTCAGTAGCCCATTCCGGTCTTCAAGTACGCAGCCTGGGTCCGGAACCTTTGGCGGACCGGCTATAAATATTATGGGTAGGTTCAATACCGGTGGCTGTAAGCATTCCGCGTATCTATGCGCATACTTTGCAAAGCATCTGGCGGATGGAGAGGGGTGTGTGGTGCTCCCAGGGGGGGGAGGGGGGCAAATTTCTCTTTGTTTTAATTTTCGAGAGAGAGACAAAAACATGAATGTTTCGACTTTTTAGAGGAGTTCCAGCCTTCTCTCGGTGGTAACCCTACCTGCTAACCCGCTAATTTCCCACCGTGTTCTCTTGTACCAAGTTTTAATTGTATTCTAATTGAATACACAACCGATTGTTGTTAATTGTACCTCTGTCAGGCCCACATTTGAATAGCAGAAGTACCATAGCAAATGGTTTAAGTTTTAAAATAGTAATTAGAGATATCCGGTAGTTGCATTCTCCAGAAACTTAAGTCTTTCCTTCAATCTGTAAAAAGGGCAGCACATTCTGTTTTCACTTGCAACATTAGTTTCCAAGGCCAAAGCGTAATTTAACCCCTCCTCATTTTTGTAAAACACGAGTTTTTTCTGAGATATGATTAGAAAGCGCTGGCTAGAGGTACATCATAGTTCCTAAGGATAATTAATTTGGTACACAACATTGAAAGGAATTATCCTTACTCTTTCACATTGCAGTAGGGCCCCCTTTTTAAATTTTATGCCTACAACCCTGCTGGCAAAACGGAGAGGAAATCAGTATAATACTGCTCTGTAATTATCTATGAAATTTTTTGGATTTGGTCGGTTAAGAGTTTTCGGTCATGGAATTATATGTCTTTTCTATTTTAGTAATTATATATCTTTGCTATGTTTATAACGTTTTCGTTGGTTCTGCATTTAGTTTTACCCAAGAGTAGAAATCAATTTTGACTTTGTGGCTATTATTTTCAGCTCGCCCTTCAATCTTCGGTGTAAAGAGAAATTTCAACTAGAAACCCATCCAACATTTAAATTTAACCACAGCAGGCTCAAGAAAGAGCCCGCAACATGACATTTGTAAAGCGTCAATGAGTAAATACTGCTTTATAGAAAGAGTCAGAATCCGTTACCATTGCTGATGCTAATCTATTTGTTTTCTTGCAGCTGATTCCGAAGATGATTCGCTTGAGAATGACTCACCGAGAAGGTCTGTATAACTGTAGTTTGTCAAAGCGTTAACGTTACATGCAAAGTTAGATAAGTAAGTTTCGCTCGTTATTACAAAGATGACAGCTTCTGAACAATAGACGGTTTGCAAGTGGCTTTCCAATCACATTTTTAGCACAACTAAATGTTTTTGATTAATTTCCTCTCTCCCGTTTGCGCGTCTATTAATGTGGCATTGTTTTTGTTTTAGGTCGGATTTCCAGCATTCTTGGGCTGATTCCGAAAGCGAGTTAGAGGAGGAAGCGGTATTGACCCATTTTTGCTTTGTCTCTAACTAATGCCCTTTCAAAGTGCCGAATCTATCCTGGCCTAATCTTAAAAGTTTCGAGCGAATTTTAGACAATGTATTAAGGTTACCAACTACTTGTCTGGGGCAGTCATAATTGGATAGTATCCCTTCTGTACACGAAATTTCTTCAGCGTGCCTTTCACTGTTGTATTTGCTCTTTACATATCAATGTTCTAGGACCACGTGCCTGATAGTAATGGGAAACACCCGTTTAATACTAGAGAGTGGTTATCATGCAATCTGATTGGTTTAGTTAGTCAGCCTAAGCCACAAGCGCAAGTAGCAATGCTCTTCACTCTGTTCGTACGTTTATTCTTTAGCAAAAGCCAGTTCCCAATTTGGCAGTGGCGTTGAAAAGAAACGAGTCTACTCAAAGCACAAAATGTGAGACATGTTACTAGTTAATTGCCCATATTGGAATTTTTGTCTCTCTCTCTGCGCCTACAGGATCCCCCTAATAGTTCCTTGTCGGATCCTTGTCGACCCCTATAGTGCTATGTAATGTCATACGTATTTCAACAGATTTTGCATTCCTGCAAAGCGAGCATCTTAAGAGCTTGACAAATGCAAAATTCACGATACAAGCAATCCCCTTTTAGTCTAACATTGGTGGAGATCCAATTTGCATCGCGCCCCACATTCATGCTATTCGTCTCACAAGTTCTTTCTCTAGGTTTCTCATTTTTGATATTCTTTCAGCCTCGAGTAAAATTCCCGTGGCATCTTCCAAGGAAAAGCTTCATCTTAAAGGTATCACAGATAACCACTCTTTTGTCGTGATCAAATATTCATTTTGATTTTTCAATTCAAATAGGACCTTCCCAATAACGATTAAAGAAATGTTTGACACAAAGCACCCAGGCTTTAAGCCATCCAATTTTAAATGTAAAGATTACGGATCCATCTAAATGAATACTGAAATAAACCTATTTGTGATGAATGTCATTAATATTCGACCAAACGAGGGGTGATTTGCTGTACTGTTTTTGATGATATAGTTGATTGTGATGCTAGCAAAACTGAATCGATTTTATCCTAAGATCACGAGTCACCCTTCGTCCTTTGGGGCCTTGATCAAGTTTGCTGAGGTGACTGGCATTGTCACCTGATTTTGCAGGGTCTATTTGTTCAATCGCTGCATGACTCTCGTCTATCACCTAATCACAAAGCAATCACTAGATCAAAGAACTCTACTATTTTAAAAGTTCAAGTCTGTGAATTCTAAGCCTATTCACAAGACCACTGTTTTTTCAGAGCGCAAATAGCAACAGAAGGTTATAGTTTTATTATGATCATGGTTCATTCTTACCATTTGCAGATGGCCCTGATACTCAGACGTCTAGCGCACCCAAAGAAACCAAGATACCAAAATTTGAATCAGGTATTCCACAGTTGAAGAAGACGGCATCGAAAGAAGCTGTTTCTACAAAACCAGCTGATTCTGCCCACAGTAAACCATCTGGTATACCCAAAATGCAATCCAACGTGAAATCACCGGGCGGTAGCAGTCGGGACTCGTTGTCTCCCACACTTCAAACCGGTCCCACACTTCAAGCCGGACAAATAGACAACCGGTCAGTTAGTGATGCCCACCGCAGCCAAAGTGCTGCCCATGAAAGCCGGATTCCGCGCTTGTCCAAATCAAACTCGACCGCATCAAGAGACAGTCCTTTCAAAACCGCAACCACACCGAAAGACGGTTCTCCAGCCAAAAGCCCTGTACAAGACGGCATAAATGACCCCCTTGGGTGGGCGAATGATGATTTCTCCAATTTCGATAGTGACGTAAGTCGCGTGTTTGTTTGCGGTGCTGTATGCTATGTACTGCTCAGTAGCAAAAATTACACCGGTTAACAGCACTGTGCTATCCTTTCTGTTTTGACAATAATTCAATACGGTCCTCATTTCCATGTCCCTTTCTCCAAAAATCTCTACCCCTGTCATATGGCACTTCTCTAAGCAAGTACGAAAAAACAGAGACCCCGTACACAGTTACAAACTTCCGTCTCATGACCTCACCTTTAACCCGAGCCATCACCTTTGACCTTTCAGTATTTGTTACGAACTGAATTTTCTCCCATATGAAGATTGACTTTTCTGAATACTGTGTTTATTGCAGAGCGAAGATGTTTCGGAAACAGACCTTCTCGCGGCGTTGACTGGAAGTCCTACGAAAAAGGTGTTGACCTTCATTCATAACCATTCAATAAGACATCTACCCATGCAAGTAGAGTGTAGAGTAAATGCTGATTCACTCAATGGATCTTAAAGAGGGCTTTTACGTTAACTCCTGATATTATTGCATGCTTGGAGGCTTTAAACGTCTGAACTGGGAACAATTTGTTCTCACCTCTAGTATTAATTTGGCTTTCAGCTTTTGATTTCCTTTCACGGCCTTATTGTTGTTCAACACGTTGAGTTTGAAAGTGCTACACAAAGCGTCCTGGCTGTTAATTAATTCATTTTCAGCATTCAAAGGTGTTAAATGGCTCTTTTGAGTTTGAAGTTCATGTGACTCTCTCTGTTGTTTTTTAGTCGTTCGTGAAGGACAAGCCAAAACTGGGCAAAATGGATCCATCGGATTCCCCTGAAGGTAAGTTATTTCAAGCCTAACCATAATTCAAAGCCAATAGTAAGTGATCAAATCTCCTACATTGTTGATCTTTATGGAGCTGGAGCCTGCAATCTTTAAGAGAACTTTGGGTAACTGTTTCTGTCTTATTGCATGGTTGTAAATCAGAAGACACCTCTATTTGGTTGTTTTTCCGCAGCTTTTTTCATAAAGCATTTGAGTCTTAAACGTTTATAATTTGTCTTCCTTTGTAATGTAACGAGATGCTGGATTGTAAAATACTTTATCACAAAGCTGTCTAGATAATTTTATCGTGAGCAACTTATCATCTCAAAGTGAGCGATGTTTGTGCTACTGCGGGAAATATATCATGTCAGCGTTTTATTAGTGTGTGTTTCGTAAATTGATAGCCGCCAGCAAAGAAGAACAAGCAAATGAAGAGCACATAAATGAGCAGAATGATGGAGCAGAAAAGTCAGAAGAAAGTAAGAAAGGAGACCAGGAAGAAGATCAGGAAGAAAATCGAGAAGACACAAGTCAGTGGGACAGCTCAACAGAAGAAGTGTCCGCACCAAAGCCAGTGCTTTCAAGTTTCATTAAGAAGCAGGAAGATGAAGAAGAAGGAGGAAGTTCAGAAAAGGAAGAAGGTCCCAAGAAGGGAGAGGAGCTCGGATCTGGGGTTAATTTTGATACCTCTGAAGGAACTGCTGAATTTCCTTCTCCAGAATTGGCCAAAAAACCATCAAAGGTAAACTGTAAACCTGTTCAGATTATGTAGCCCCTCAAGCACCAAACAAGACGGTTTTCCCTTATTCCTTTAGAGTCTCTTTTTGCACCGAAGTATTGAAGATGCCAAATGCATCAGATCAAAAATGGATTAGATCAAAAATGCATCATGTTTTCACCATCACTTGGAATTTGTTTCTATGCATTTGCGAATTGCTTTAAGATCCTGTTCACTTCTACCTTCCAAATCTGTCATTAGAATGTAAAGAATATCAATGAATATACTACAATGGCTATTGTGTTAAAGCAATTTTCTTATAAAAGTTGTGGATTCTATTTTCATAGGCTCCTGACTCCACTTCGAAACCCAACGCTGATGTTGACTCTGAGTTCAGTGATTTCAGCTTGAATGAGCCGCTGGAAGATGCCCATAGGAAACAAGAAAAAGAAGAAGCTGAAAGAAAAAACGGAAAAGACAATCGCAAGACAAGTCAGGGTTCGTTTTGATATTGCATGCGCCAGTTTGTAGCTTTTAAGCCCCCCCCTCCCCCTTAACTTGCCAAAGCAGTATTTACACCCAGGTTGACCAGTCCCTATAAACAGTTTCATGAAAATTGGTCCATTTTGCCACTCTTGCACTTCTGCATACATTATCAAATCACTAGTGCTGCAAGTAAGACTTTGTTCAGAGACCTTAGTCATGCCAAACCAAGGTTGGCCAAAAGTGCCCGGTTTATTTCTTCTGCCAAGGTAATTGTGTAAAAGCCAGTAGACTAGTACTTCATGTTTCAATTTTTGCCTCGTTTGTTTCCAGACCTAAAGGCCCAAATGGAGGCGCTCGGTTTAGAATTTGGTAGCTCAATAAGCTCCTTCTCAGAGGCAGAGAACATTGGAGAATTGGATGCATCGATTACCAAGCACGACAAGCTGTTTTCCTCCTTCAACTCACCATCAAAGCAGAATAGCGAGAACGAGGCCGTTGAATCTCAGGTACCTATCTCCAATATTACGTCATCACGTGGCCACTGCGTGTAATTTGCTGTATGCAGCTTGTGATGAATATGCCTGCCTCCGCAAGTCAAGAGTGTTTTTATTTCCTGTTAGCCCCACTCCCCCCTACTTGAGATCAAACACCTGTCGTGTCTCCCACCCCCAGTGACCATGTGGCCTCATCTTTTTCTGGTGCAGGAATGCGCCCTTTTTCGAAACCCCTTGTTTACCATTGTAACTTAAACGAGAGTGGATGTAAAGCAAGTCTATAATGTGATGTGCATTTTAGACCTTGGAGATCATACTGTTCTGTTGTTTTGCCAATACCTTCACCATAAAAAGAACGAGTAATTGTATATAGTTGACGCTTTCAATTGGACAAGATGCTTTCAACTCCGCCAATGGATCCTAATATTCAGAGCTACTTTAACACTTTTTGTTCCAGGAGCAGCCAACTAATGCTGGAGATGGAAGTCACCCTTCGCCAATTGACCAATCGCTTTCGCCAGGTAAATCTCTAAACCCTTTCTTTTAGCGAGCTTTGTGAGGTAGAGGCCTTCCATTTCAAAGCAGTTTGCTGGGGGATGGTACCATGAAATAAATGATGGATTATGAGGAGATTAAACAGATAGTGTAGAATTCATTGCTTCACAGAGAAAAGTGCAAAACCAGGATTTGTTAAAGTTTTGCAGGTTCTTTGAAGAAAGTTATGAGAAAATAAACTTATCTGATAGAGCGCTCTTGCCAAAAAGGCTTGTTTACGGCAGTAGGTTGTCCAACTCCATCAGCTTCTCTGTTCATATCACCTGCTTTGGTAAGTAGAATATTTTCGAAGTTGCGATGAATTGTAAAGTTTAACCCTGTTCGTTTGCTTCTAACAGTAGGTGCGTAAATAGCAACTTCACCTTCAAGAATCGAAGGTGAGCTAACATGTGATGGTAGCATTGCCAAATTTCTGGATGATTTCACTTTCAATTTTAGAAAAAGATCACGATCAAGGGAAGAAGGATAGCAAAGAAGAGCAGCGGAAGGCATCAAAAGCGCAGTACGATGCATTGGGCATTGATTTTTCGGACGATGCAGAGTCGGCTCTGGAGACAGAAAGCGAGTGGGAAGCTAGTTTGAGAAGAAAGAAATCACAGGATGCTTCAAACAAAAAGGCAGATGCTGGTAATTTTTCTGCAAAGGCAGATAACCTAGATGTGTTGGAGTCTGAAGAAGTTTCTGGGGACGTTGTGGTTGGGTCTGAACACGGGGGAGCTGCAGGATCAGAAGAGGAAAGTATTACGGAGGGGGAGAAGGGAAAATTGGCAAAAGGTGGAGAAGAATCGAAGAACGATTCCGAATTTGTTAGCGATGAAAGTTTTAGCTTAAATACTGAAGACCAGCTGGAAGAACTAGAGGAAAACAGGATAATGAACGCAGATGAGAATGATAGAATTCAAGAAGAAGAGGATGCAGAAGACGACCTCGCTAAAGATTTTAATGACAGTGACTTCAGTTTGACGGAAAGTGCCAGAAACGAGTCGAAGGTAGAGGAACCCGGTGGCGAATCTAAAGAGGGTGCAGATTTGGGCGTGACTGTGGAAGAAGTGGAAGGTGAGGCATTGTCAGGTGAAGAAGAAGAGAGACTTGCTGGCGCGAATGGAGGTGTCGAGAAGGTGGAACAGGAAGGCACCTCTGAAGAGAGCGCGCCTAATGCGAGTTTTGAAGGGGAGCATGGAAATGTGTCTCTTAGCAAAGAAGAGAGTGTGGACACGGAAGAATCTTTAGAGATCGAGATCGAGGGCGATGTTGCGTTGAAGCATGAGGATGTAGGTCGGGATGTTGGGAAAAAAATGGCCGTTGGAAGTATCACAGAGTCTGATGCTTCTGACAGCGACGAAGTTAGCTCTCCAGCACCGATAATTAAGGATGCCGAGGAAGAAGGATTGCAGAAAAATGATGTTCAAGAGAGAGACCCAGGTAAAGATAGCTTTGACAAAGAAAAAGAAGTAGAGAGAAAGAATGGTACTGTGGCAAAGCCATCTGTGCATAGGCCTAGCAGTCCTAAGGGTCCTGAAACACAAGATGATCTTCAGCGAAAGAGAAGTGACGCCGAAAGAAGAAAAGCATTAGAAGCGATAGCGAGCGCTGGTCAAGATCCTGTTTTGCAGAAGAAATCGGTGGACAATAGCCAAGGTCGGAAAGTGAGTGATGTGGAGAGGAAGAAGGCATTGGAAGCTATGACGCAACCGGTTGGTGTCGAAGCGGTTGTGGCGCCCAACGTGGAATCAGAGATGAACCTTAGTGCCATGACGGAGGAGGACTCGAGTGCCGATGATATTGAACGGCAGTTTGAGAGAAAGTTGCTTGAAAAGGAAATGGAAAGCAGGGAATTAAAGCGAGGCCAACCAAGTCAAGAAAATAAACTTTCAGAACCTGTGTCCGAAAAGAAAACGGCAGCAAGCAATGATACGAAGGTAAGACTGAATAAATTTCTGGATCTTATTGTTTTTATTGTTATGTGAATTTTTTTTTCCTGCGGCTTCTCTTTATTTATCTTCAATTTTTATGCTTTGCTGTTCTATTATCGATACTCATTAACTGTTGCAGTTTTTCCAAGGTATTTACATCCGTTTGCCATTTCGTTTAAAGGATTTTGATAAGTCGTGGAAGAAAAAGGAAGAAGAAGAAGAGCGAAAGAAAAGAGAGCTGGAAATGGAAAAACGAAACATGAAGTTGGAAGTAGAGAGACGAATTAGAGAACACCAGGAAGAGCTTAGGCGGAAGGAGAGGGCCTTCGAAGATGAGCTGCGAAGAAGAGATGAAGAAGAGAAAGAAGAACGACAGAAACAATTGCAAGATTGGAAAAAAGAGAAGAGCAGCTTGGAGGAGGAGAGGAAAAGAAATTTAGAGGAAGAACTTAGAAAGTTGGAGGAAGAAAAGAAGGCCTGGGAAAGAGACAAACAGATGCAGCACGAAAAGATGACGAGAGAAAAGTTGCAGTTTGAGGAAATTACGAAGAGAAGGATACGAGAAGAGCTAGAGGCTGCCGAGGCTGGAAAGAGGTATTTGTTTGGTTTGACGTTGTGTGTCATGTGTGTCAAAGAGTAGGGCAGCGTCTTTGTTGCGGATCTGAATAGGCAAGGGTCCCCCTCCTAACACCGCTTACCTTTTCTTCGTTCACACAAATACTTATTTCACAAATATCTATTGTAAGTTTCGCTCAATTTAAGTTTCCAAGGGGAGCTTGAGGTTTTTTATCAATTTTCTCCACATTTCGAACAGAAAAACTACCATTAGTCGAAAATAGAACTAAGGCAATATCTTCAGGAGAATATGAAAAAACGCTTTTCTGACCAAGTCTCAATGTTTGCTGATTGAATTCTCTTTTGTTTGATATCTACAGTTTATGAAAATTTTGCCTTCAATGAAAATGTTTTTGAAAAAGAATTTATACCTGAACCCTCATGTTATTTGGAATGTCTGTTTCGTTAGAGTCCAATCTAATTAAACTTTCAAAACGGAGGTAAACTGCTAGGAAAGGGGATTCGTCCTGGGCACTGCCTTAGAAACTTGAAATGTGAATTTTGTGTAACTTTGTTTTTTCTAACAATTTTGTATTGCAGACTGCAAGAGCAGGAGGAATTATGGGAGAAGAAGAAACGAGACTCAGAGGTGGCTGCGAAGGCGGATTATAATGACGAGGAGAGCGAGAAGCTCAGAGCACTGGAAGAGTTGATGGAAATTGATGAATTCATGAGGAAGAAGGAAGAAGCGGAGAGAAGAAGAATCAACGAAGAAGTCGTGGAGGAAAAGGGGTACGGAATCGACTATGCGCCTCCCCGATTACGTCAAGCAGGTAAATGTGGCCATTTTTTTTCCCTCTGCTTTTTTGATGGAGATAATTTATGGTTAAGGTCTAGTGTCGTGCGGTGGCTCAGAGTTCATGGCTAGAAGGGTCAAAATACAATGACAAGAGGAGTATGGTTTGCAGTTTTACTGCTTCCTCGAATTACAACGAATTTACCAGTCACTGATGTTATTCCTTATCTTGACAGTGGAACACGCAATGACGTATTCTCTACTGAACAAAGATAAGATGACTGTTCTAGCCTCGCTAAGTTCGCCTTTACTCACCTCATACTTACACTTGGCCTTTAATTGACAGCTTTTTAAGCTTTCCACCAACCCCCGAATTCGCCACATAAACCAAATTACTTCTTAAGATTAGCTATTCTTTTCTACTTGTCCTATCCTTGTGGGCTCTCGTCGCCCCTGCTGACAAGAAACTTAATAGGAACCTGTAATTTCCGACCGATTTCTACTTGGACCCTTTCTTGCCATCACATCTTGGAATACTGGTCAGTGCTGTCTTTCAGCTGGCTTTAGCGACGGCCCGCAAGTTAACCATTTAGTGAATAAATTTTTTTTTCATAACAAAGTGGGAACTCCATCAATTTTTATTTAATCATTTCTAAGCGTTTTCGATAAATTTTTAGTAAGTCTGCAAATGGCAACAGAAGATAATTGATTCATTGCCAGTTTTGAAATGGCTCGCATATCGCAAGGGGCCAGAGCTTCAATGACCCCCTTGATCACCAAACCACGCTAGCTGTGACCTGCCTTGGGCTGTCCTTGTGTCATGGCCTTGCCACAAAGGGGAAAGAATGTTCTTCAATTATTGTGGCTATGTTTCAGTTGTCAGCTTCATGATGTGACCCTCGGGAGAAAAATGACACATTACACGAAGCTGCAATGTGAGGTTGAATGCCACGCCTCAGTTGTAAATAGACACTGTATGCCCCTTGCGTCCAATTAACGTTCCCTGCTATTTCTCTCTAAGATTACATATCCACCCAAGGATTCGATAGATCAAAGCTTGTGTAAGCATTCACATTACACCCGCATTGTCTTTACCGCGTCCTTTGTTTTCGGGCAAACGTCAAGCTCTCGTTCAACAAAGGCTATTGTCACTTGTACAGTGCGGTCGAACCTTTTGTTCGCTTCCAGTGTTTGTGTTCTTTTTCAATTGAGGTCCGTTCGCGTCAGCAGTTGCTATTGGCAACTTCACCCTGCCCTTTATGACCTCCGTTTGTCCTGTTTTGATGTTCAGTTTTGGTATATTTGTCAGATATGGGATTTCAGATGGAGACTATTTGCTGCAATCTTTTGCAACAGGTTTCCTAAAGTTTCCTTCTATCCTTCGCACCACACGTATCCACCAAGAGTAAGTACAGGCCGATTCTCTCGTAGTGTAACTTGTCATTGGAGACTTCAATTGCTTACAAACGATTGCTGGTCGTTTTGTTGCCTTAAAGGGGCAGTTTCCTTGCAGGTGTATGTTCACCATTTGCTTGCCAATTGGTACTTATTACTGTACATTTAGAGCCATAGGGGCACCACCAATAGTGCCAATTGATAGTTGCGTGATCGAATATCAAAGTACTTCCGTTCACTTGTAGTTTTGTTGTTTTGATTTACACATTCTTCATCTGGAGGCTTGACTGCACCTGAGAAAAACTGAATGAGATTTGAGGATTGTAAGATTGGGTTCGTTTGCTTTGATCCCTTTACTTTTATGTGCGCGTGTCTGCAGATAAACTTTATGCAAATGGCCTTTGTCTCAAGCCAGCTGCAGACTTAGACTCGAAGGGTGTTTATTCAAAGGTTGTTGAAAAAGGGACAAGAGGCATCCACCCCCTTTTAAAGCCATGATATCCACTTTTTAGGCCTTTGTTGCTTCGTTTCTTTCCTTTTTGTAACTGGAACCCTCCCACACTTTGCTGCAACTTAACACCGTTTTGGTAGAGTGATGTAACAGGCACAATAGCAGGTCACATCCCAAAAAGAGTGTCCTGGACGGTCTTGGTCTACGAATGGTTAGGCTGTTCTTCAAAGAACTCAAACTGTTTGCTTCACTAACACTCGTACTTACACCGAGGCATTAGACTATTCTTAGGGGGGAGGCTTTTTGAGAGGACGTGAAATATCTTATCATATCTTTGATTCATTTTTTGGCAGTCCTTTTCTTAAAAAAGTGGACGCACAGCATGACATTAATAGTCCATAAAAACCAATTCTGTTCCGCTACATAAACGATTAAATTTCATTGCAGTTTTTATAGTTCCCTAGCCAAGCATTTTCTGCAGATCTGCAACTCAGTAATCAATGGATTGAGTTTGACTCATCGTTCGTTTCAGCTGCTACCCAGGCGGGAGACTGGCGTACCAGTCCGTGTTTTATGCCAAAGCCTTTCTCCAGGAAATTTTCCTGATCCCATCCATTGCTCTTTCTATTAGTCCCAGGATACGAAGCTGCTATAATAATATAAGATCTTCGAGTTTTTATTTAATTTCACTTCAATGTGTTACTTTGTCATATTTTTTGCACTCTGAATAAAAAGCCTGGTTGCTTTACTCGTATGCTTTGTGTCCTGATATTTGTCCTGATTTTATCAAAACAAGTGACATTGAGGAATTTGCTCTATAGGCCGGTTTGGAGTCGGCGAAGAGTACGTCAGTCCTGTAAGGGCGGACCGTGATTATGCCGACAACCCCCTGGAACTGGAGCCACTGCACATAAACCCCGTGGACCAGTTTCAAACTCAATCCGCAAAGAACAACCAGAGCAGCACCGAGCCAGGACGGAGGCTAAAGGAGTCGAAGAAGATGAGGGAGGAGGCTGCCTTGTTGTTGCAGGCTACACGTGACAAAACCAATGCATTGATGAACGGAGATCGGGGGACTGGGCCGAGTAAGACGTCACCGCCGCAAAGGCCGTTTACCTATGAAGACATGAGCGATTACGGAAGCGCCGATGTGGACGAGATCATCAGAGGAAAGTGAGTAGATGGTAGCTTAGAAGGGGGGCTTGGCTCTCACCCCGATGTTAGGGTACACACATCAGATGCTTTCAGGGGGATAGAATAGGGGGGATAAAGAATTCAAAGAAACTAACATTTCGTGCATATGGCTTTTCCCCAGTAACTCTGAATTATTTGATTGCGGGTGGACGAATTTCCTGCTCAAGCTTTTCGCGTGCTTTCGCGTTAATATTTTTGTTTCCATTTTTTGTTTATTTTATTTCCTTTTATTTTTTGTTCCAGTAGAGTTGACTAGTATAGTGAATGCATTTTCAATTTTGTCCTCATGAATTTGGCCCTTGAAGCTTATGTGTGATGCGCAGCGGCTGATGTTGATTTGCTTCTCAGCCACCGAGAAGATTGGAAACTTTTCTGCTAAATACAAAGACACTTTTAAAAATTAGTAATAATAACAATAATAAAAAACGATTTGTTTAAATAGAAACCATTAATCGAATTCCGATTTCTGTGCTTTTTGACGACGAGAATCGAGACCGCGTCATCATTTGCAGACGATCCCTTGTCATAACTTGATTGTTTCTGGTTTTTCCACAATATCTTGATAGCGATATGATTTGTGTCGTTTTCAGTGTAGAGGCTTTGCAAATGTCTTCAATGCGTGACCACAGATCTTCATTGATGTGTATTCATGAATTCCCGCTCGTTTCAGCCTCAATAAACTATTCTTTTGATTCTTGAACCATCTTTCGAAATATCTTGAGGGTGCTTTGATTCAATTGCTTTGTATACGGCTCATTTCCAACCAGCTGTTTTGCAGTGCAGCCGAAATAGCTGGTCCCGCCAATGCCAGCACACTTTATTATCGTCGCTCTTTTTTCTTCTTCCCCAAAGCGGATCCTACCAGCAGCATCGAGATGACATCAGTGATATGATTCCGACACCGGCCTCAGAACTGGCTGATCCGGATCTCCGCAATGAAGGCCGGGTGAGTATTGCGTTTCGTGCAGAATTCTTACAACTGAAGTACAACTCTCATTCCGCCTTGCAAACAGAAGGTACTGGACAGCCTCGTAGCAGCGCTGGGCTTCGCAGCGCCTAAACAAAAATGTTCACGGTATAAAGCATGTTCCCCTCTGTGGTCTCATCATTTACGGTGTTTTCTTTTCATCGTTCAAGTATCATTGTTTTTGTTATCTGTGCAAAAGCAGGGATTTGCAGTTTCCCAATCCGCTGCTTTTTCTTTACGCTTTGCACGATCTTCCAATATTCTGGTGCCTGATTTCACTACTTCTAAAACAATCTTATCTCTACCATTTCTGCGTGTTTCAGATTTCGATCGGATTTTCCTTCCAATAATTCATTTTTGTACATTAATCTCTCCGTGCAAAGACCATGACAGCCCATACGATTTTAATAAGAGTATTTGTGGCAAACAATCACCAGTTGTCGGCTGTGAATTGCCAGCAGGTACAATTGGTGAAATTTCAAGGCGTTTATTCACCGACGGCATTTTGTCAATATATCTTTGAAAAATTTAGTGCCATTTACCAATGTCTTGACCTTGGCTTGATAGCGTGAAGTTGCTTTAAAGTTTACACGAAGACTGCAAATAAACAGTTTCTTCCGTGATATTAACCAATGTACCCTCTTATCAAAGATGCAATGCATGAATTTCTCTCTTGATTAAAGCGGTTCTTAATTTTTGCTATTTGAAGACCTGCTTTTTCTGCACAGAAGGGGCTTAGTAGTCGCAACATGGCAATTAAGATAACAAGGAATATCTCAGACCAATCTCTTGAACTCCCTGTTAAATTCTTAGCCTGAAGATAGGCGGTGATATTTTAAGAGGCAGTAAACCCTTTTAAGATTGCAGATGAAATTGAATCAATTTGCAATCAAAATGCAGCATGTCTGATACCCTGCATCATATATTTTAGTCTAAGCATAAATAATTAACTTGAAAGATTTACGATGGACTGATGTTTCTTTGATTTCGTCATTTTAAGGTTGGATCGCCGGCCACTAGTTCGCCGTACGCAAGGTACGATTCTTCGCCTGTGCAGGAGTTCAACCGCAGTGCGCAGCGGAGCCCAACTGGCAACTCAAGGGTTTCGTTCGGCAAACATGAGTCCGATAGAACTCCTCCGCAGCCTAAAACATCCACCCCGCTGGCTTTGTATACGTCGCTAAGCCAGTTTCAAGGTATGTTGGTTTTTGGCACTTGTTTCCTTGTAATTTATTTCAGATCCCCTTACCCCCGCCCACCAAATTTTGTATCCCTTCACATGTAAATGAAATAATGTTATGAGGTGCACCCTATTCAAGTTTGCCCATGGTATTTGGATGCATTTTGATGACAAGATATCTTATGTATTCGTGTTTGCCTGCGATCCCAAATGGAGGATATCGATAATGGCATTCTCAGTAGTGAATTTCAAGCGGCTGTTTTATGGGCAGTTCTCTTCTTCCAGACTCTAAGGGACTCATGAAAATGCAAGAATCACTACGCGACTCGAAGCGTGAAATGGAGAGACTGAAAGAGCGAAATGCCATCCTGGAGAACATGAAAAGGACCATGGAGGCGGACATCAGGGAAATGCAGAGGTACGAAAAACAGCGCCCGTTTACATTCCAGCGTCTTTTATTTTTAACTCGCTCTCTCTTAACATTTTGCGGAGGGCCTTTTATTGTCCTTCTTTGCTCATTCGAATCAGTTAAGTGTTAAGTTTTAATCCCGATGATTAGTTGAACATAACTTATTCAAACAAGTTTTATCTTAGAGCCTTGTTTTCAACTGAAGTAATCGTATTTAAGCGCTCAATGTATTTAGCAGAATCTCTTTTTAAAGGACAGCTTTCCACGCCCATGCTGATTTGAGTCCAAAGTGACTGGAAATAAATCAAAATCAACTAGCAATTCTCAAAGTCTTTGTAATCCGTAAGACAGGTCGTACGAAAGCAGGGCTCTGAATGACATTTCATCATCACTGGAAGGAACAGGAAGGAAAATATTCATAGCCATTCATTTTGAATATGTGAACTTCCACCCGGCATCTCATGGCAATGAGAGAGAATGATTGGTGATGTTTAATATGCACGCTAGTGGAAGGGAACTTCCAAACACGCTGTTGCGGATGATTGATTTCACATGGAAATTTCACTGCAACCTGTTTTCATAAAGCAAAATCGGAACATGATCATACGTCCCTTGCTAGTTTAGTCCACAAGAATCGATTTCATGAAAAGTGTTGTATAGAAGACACTAGAGTTGCGTCATTCCAAAGTGTTTTGTTCAACTTGCTTTCGAATCTACTCTTCTGGCCGTTCTGTTGATTCTTCGTCCTGTCGGATCCCTTGTTTCCATGTGCTCGTGTTGCATTTAGCGTCGCAAGGTATTGTTCTACTGATCTGACGTCACATGCAATGCAATAGTTATGAGCTTGCGAAGTCGATAGATTTGCCTTCTGCATTTGGCATTCGGTTATATGTGAAAGCAGCAATGGACAGGCTTTTTGTAGATCTGGGACAACCCGGGTATGCTGCCTGCTGGTCCTTGTATATCGATAGAAGCTCTAGCCTTTTTAAGATTTGCTATTCCTTTTGTCTACCTTTGTTCACATCGAATTTAACTAATGTCAAGTAGTTGTTGCATTCTGTAATGCGTTGGTTTTTCGTGCAATCGGCCTTCTGAGGGGTTGATTTATTGGATGGCTCTTTTCGCAGGACCGTCGAGATCCTAAGCAAGTCTCAGACAGATTTCGAAAGACACCGTCTCGATATGGAAATGGAGGCTCGGGATCTGAAATACCGATTGGACCAGGAGATAGAAGCCAGGGCGACAGCAGAGGGCCTGGTCTCACAACTCAAGGATCAAATCAAACGGGGAGACGCGAAGCTTACAGGGTACGTCCTTTGACCGTCACTCTCTATTGACGCAATGTCATCGGCAGCACTATGACGGTCTTCTTGTAATACTATGTAGATGGTTGTATCATTGTGTGGTATTTTGAGATTCGGCTTGAAGAAGCCAGGATTTGGCGCCGATTGATTACCAAGTCTGTATATTTGGCGCTGTTCTAATATAAGACAACGTTGCTTATTACCAGCTGATTAGTGTGTTTTGAACTATCAACAACGAAACAAAAAGAAATTGTTAAGAAAGGAATATCTTCACTAATGTGTAACTGATAGAAAACCTTAAGTGCTTTTTTAAGGCCTTCATCCGGTTTATTTTCTACATCAGCTAGGCCTTATAATCTTCATGTTGTCGCAAATTCTTAGCTTTTATCAGTTGATGACTCAAAGCATCCTATTGCACTTAATTTGAGTTCTCACTTCGACACATCAAAGACAAATTTGACTTGCCTCTACCTAGTTTGCCGTTGATGAAGTTAATTCTAGAGGCAGCGTTGTTTTTCTTGAGCAGAGAAGCGGAAGGCCGTCAGACAATCGTGCTTGCTTACAAAACATTGGAAGCAGAGTTCAAGGTTCGTGAGAGTCTAACCAACCAGCTACAGAGTGATGTGAATGACCTGAAGCTTACCCTACGACATGAACGGGAAACTCGCATGAACCAGGTAGGAGGCTCGTCCGCCATTTTGAACAGTAGTCACGTAATACATGTTGCTTGATACATCATAGACACGAACGTATCTTGCTAGGGACTTCAGATTACGTCAAAATTTGGTGTGATCATTTAGATTAAATGTCATTGCTGTCGCATGCCTTTGGTGACCAAGGACCCTGCTCTGATTGTAGCTACCTGAAAACCCTACTCGACAACAATGACAATTAACGCAACTCCCCGCTGCCCATACTATTTTCGGTGTCCGTTTGGTGCCGCTCTGTAACCTAAAATAAATGCTACTAGAATGGCAGTATTCTTTCAATAATTCCTGCAGTCGAAACTGATGTTGTTTGGCTTTCCATTAGGAAAATCTTTATAGAGAACAACTGCAACAACACGAAGCGTTGCTAGAGGAAGCTCAACGAACATCTTTTCAGCACGCGCAAACTGTCAATCAACTAGAGATGGTCGACCAGAGCCGTCAATCAGCCGAATCAACTGCCAATCAAATGAAAGTCGACTTGGCCAAAGCTAAGGTGAGTTTAATTTGGGTGCTACTTACAATCCAGGGAAGTCCATTTGGTAGTGTGAATAGATGGCTTAGAAACTTTGGCTGATGAAAAGGTTTTTCTTTAACAGGACCGTATTATTGATACCTAAACGGGCAAGATAACCAAAGTTCGATTTACCCATTGTTATTTAGACCAAGGCTTTTAAAACACAAGAACATAAGGATTTAAGCTAGATAGCTACTTAACTGTTTTCTACACGTTTGAATTTGAAATGTGAATTGGAACTCTGAAAACCATCTTTTAATATTTTATCGGTAAATAGTTTGCTTGATGAAAACGGCACCTGTGTTTGCATGGGGTTTTTTATTCGACGTACGATTTTTTATTCGGGGTTTTTTATTCGAGCAACCGATCAACTTTTTGGTTTCCTTGCAGAGTGACCTCACTAGAGTCAGCGCGCAATTGGAGGAAGTCAAGTCAACGTACGAAAACGAGGTCACCCGCCTTCGAAATAAGCTGCAGGAAAAGTCTGATGACGTGGTACGAGATAGTGCTTCTGCTTGGAATTAATGTTGAATGTTTGTCATGGGGGTTTTGCGAAACTAAGTGGATTTTCTTTTAAAAGTTTGCGGTGTCACGACGCATCTAAAACTTAATCCAACATATTATTAGAGATTTTTCATCTTACTTGTGTAGGATTTGGGTCAACAATTTTGCAAGTATTTTACTGATAATTATTTTTAATATCAAGCTCTGAGAGAATGATTTGGTTAATCAGGAGTTGCAACTTTTTAATTTCAAGGGCGAAGTCTTTTAGAAAGACGAAACATCAGTGTTTGAAGAGGCTTCAATGCATCGTTCTTTTCCATGTGCTTAATAACGCTAATGCAAAATCATTTTAATGGGATGGTAGAGTTTTATTGACGTGAGCATGGTGTTGTTTGGCCTAGGTGAAAGCGGAAAGAGAGCAGTTTCAAGCGCAAATGCAAATCGAGGCTGAGAAGTCTACATCAAAAGCAGAACAGATGAGGCTACAAGCAGTTCTTGACAATGAGGTTGCTAATAAAAAGAGGCTACAAACGGAGGTACGAAAGACGCAGCTAACTCTCTTGTCGATGACTTTTTTCTCCAAATGACTCAAATCAGGTGAATTGCTGTCTTTATGGATTAAGCGTGTGAAGCTTTGCTAAAGAAGACAATGTACTGAAAATGTATTGAAAGATGGCTTGGATGTATTCACTCTGACTAAGAGATTGACTTTCTAGGTGACTGTACTGAAAACACAATTGCAAAATGCAAGCAGTGAACTAGAGAGGGTCTCTAAGACGAAGTCAATAACTGAAAGGTATGTTTCTATGTACATAATTATGTTTGTTTACCTATCCTGCCTACCATTTAAACGATCCCCTCTTTTGCCATTTCTGCCTGCTCACCCTAAATTCAGTGTGTCTTGATCTATCAATGCCAAGTACCACTCTCTTTCTTTTCCACCTGCGTTGCAAATAGTGTGTGTATTCAAATCTACGTCTGAAATAAGTCCCTGTTTCCTCCACAGTGAGGTCAGCAAGTTTAAGGAAGAGTCTTTCAAGGACAGAAACAAACAGACCGAGAGATTGCCAATGCTAAAGACGAGGCCCAGGTATATAAATGAGATACAAAGAACTAGGCGATTCAACCGTTAACTGATTTAACTGCATGTTTTAGTGATTGTTTTGGGGTCTTTAGTGTGCATTCACGATCGCAGCTTTCATCTTGGGTGGCAGCAGTAATATCTCCCTTTTAAAATCTGGATCATGTTGGCTGTCCACATGGTTCATTCGATAAAACAAAGAAGAGAGTCCAATTGGTGCCCTGTAAACCGTATTTACCATTCGCCCTTTCCGATTTAAAAGATTAATTGCATCCCTTATAAGATATTACAAATTGATTAAGTTCACTTTGGCAGGGTTTTTTATTGTTTGAAAGCACACCTTTTATGGCCCAACTTTTGTCACTTTTGTCACTTGATCGTGTGCACACTTTAACAGCACCGCACCAATTTCATTTCAGCGAGTTTTTGCCAAGCTTGACGCCTCCGAACGACGCTGCGATGCCCTTGAATCCGAGGTTCACCTTCTCAGCCGCCATTTATTTTCTCATTTCATTTTGACTCAAAACCACTTTTACAGCTGTCCAAAGTTTTATTTTATAAGATTTTGTATCACATTCGCTTTTGCCTAAGATTCTTCCATTTGGTACCCATCATACATGATTAAAACTTTTCACTACCATGACACCAACGAATTATTTTCGCTTTTATTTCTGAACAGATCATTTTTGAGAACATATTAAGCACTTTTTTCGCGATTTTTCTCCGTTTTGCACCGTTTTCCTCTTCGATTTTAGACAAAAAGCGAGCTCGTGTAGTTCGTGTTTTTAGTGTTCTGTCCTTTTCATTGTTAAAATCATTATGTTTCAGTTGCAATCAGCCAAAATTTCGCTAGCTGAGAAATCCGGGCAACTTGTAATGTCTTCTCGAGAAGCCGAGTACAGAGGAAATTTGTTGAACCAACTTGAGGAGAAGCTTAGACACGAAAAGGTTAGCGCCTTCCAGCAGGCTTTCTTATCAGATACCTTTTGTAGCGTACGAGCGTCCAACTCTATGGTCTGCATCAAATCCCAAGCTTTCTGCTTGCACTTTGGTTGGTGCAAACTTGTCACAACTCGAAGATTGAGAACGAGAGAGCGAGACGTATATTTAGCCGTGCGGCTTTCAAGGAAGACAAGAATAAGGAATCTGGGCACTAGTTTACGCAACGTCAGTTTATTACAGTAGGGAGCATAGTTTGAATAAAAATCCCAAACTTTTGCAGGAAATCAACAACAGACTATCTTCGAAAGTCGAAGGAGGCAGTGAGAGGTAACTTTTGCACGTGTTTTGGGATTGGGAATAGGTCGCAGGTCTCCATTGTTTTTTATGCTCTTTTTGAAGGAAACCCTTGTACGATTCACAGTGGAATGATCATGACGTCATGCCTGTTTCTCTAACTAGAAAAGCAGAATGCAGTGTTTCCTTGTTTATAGGCATTGATTGCTAAGGGCCAAATTAAAAAATTAAGCTTTTCCTTGTAGTATTGTTTAATAAGCCATCACGGGCTTCCCCCATTTGCAACGAATTTCACAACAGTCAAGATAATTTTCAGTTTCAGTTCTTTCATCCCGGTATAATACTGATACTGAATCATGCTCTCGTTTTCTCTAAAAGAACGTCGATAATGCAGAGAGAAATTGACAATCTTCGAAGGGAACTCGAAACAGCCAATCAGCGGACGAGTGACTGCGATAGGGCGGCCAGAGACGCTCAGGTAGTTGCTCATTTTCAAGGGAATGAGCTTATTGCAACTTTGGTATCCCTATGCAACCATTCACATAGTTCACATGTTGGACTAAGCATTTTTTAATTCGCATCTGTTTCTGCCTGTCCGTTTTTTAAGATTTCTTTACAGAAGATTTCGCTATTGGTATCGATTAATTTCTCAGTCATAAAAAGATATTAGCTATCGTGTGATAAAATCCATGCCTTCAAGTTATTCTAGCGTCAATACATCTGTACGTTGAAGTGGTGGAAAGGATGTTGTGCAAATATATTGCTTGTTTCACGGTACCTAGTACTAGAACTGTTGAATACCCGACAAACCGCTTCCTCTTTCTAGGAAAAATTCCAGACTTTGTTGTCAAAGGCAAAAGAGGATTTCGAGAAGGTGAGTTATGTTGTTGCTGTTGTCAGTACCCTAGACTTTCAGTAGTATGGCCTAACCATGATGGACCATTCAATGTTGGACGATCAATGTCGAAGTTTTCAAATTTGTGAGTGCATCAATATATGAACAAGGATATGGCAATATGCTATTTTTCCTCCAATGTAAACTTTATGCATCGCTTATAATATCATGCTCTAAAGGTTATAAAAGGATATTTCCTGGAAGGTTGAAAATTGTCTGCCTATCATCGTACTGGGAAACATTGTAAAAACTTTTCTTTATGCTATTTGATCAGGAGAGGAATAACCTCGAACAGAGAATTTCACATTTGAACGAGGCTTCACTGCGTCAAAGAGAAGAGTATGCAGAGCTGAAGGAGGATCTCAAGGGAAAAGACAGCGAAATGCGACTC
The DNA here is from genome assembly GCA_003864495.1 of Nemopilema nomurai. NCBI lineage: Eukaryota > Metazoa > Cnidaria > Scyphozoa > Rhizostomeae > Rhizostomatidae > Nemopilema > Nemopilema nomurai. Next base: position 771,754 of record ML133496.1, on the reverse strand, counting down.
GTCGAGAAGGTACGCTTTTAGTTGGCATTTGGTGCCATGCCGCACTCGTCGTCACTGAAAACCATTTTTTTAAGTTGTTCAAATAATTGTCTTCAAATTGGTGAATGTGGCTCGTTTCCTTTGGAGCTTTGATCATGGACGAAATGTAGGTCCATCTTTGGTCAAGCCGTCTAGCAGAAGACAGATAACTCATGGTAGGAGGAGAGCAGTGTGACGTGTTTCCAGTTGCGGCCTCGTTTCCAGCCATTTACTTATAGCGCTATTACATTAGTTTTGCATGTGCGATCTCAGAAGAAATTTTGTGTTAAAAAGGACTCTAATGTGAGAGTCTTGTTATTCTATATCCACATTTGGAAAACATTGACGACCGGATTCTGTTTTGCGCAGGAAATGAACGACCTGGCAAGGCAACTGTCGGCCAGTCAGGCTGCCAAGGAAATCCAGTCGAAGGTGAGCATATCTTACCCTCGTTTCTTTAAAGCTAGTGCAAATAGTAACCGTCGCTTGTCATGATTGGATTCGATGATCATGGACATGGATCAATATTGTTGATGCTTTTTTGGTTCCAATTTATTCTGATGTTGAATGTTGAGCTCATTTCAAAACGGTGTAGTTAGATACTGGTCAATGTGCTTGCTTCCTTTCCTGGACTATCGCTGTTTAAAACTTCGAAAACTTCCATTTGCCTGTTACTTTAAAGGAGGACTCAACTTCTGTTTCCAGCTTGGAAAAATCCATTAGCAAATGCAGTATGATACAAAAGCTTGTAATCTCTAGCTAACCCTATGTTTAGTTCTACCACATTGTAGTCGTGTAAACAACTGTAGAATCCTTTGTTTTTGTTCTCTGTAGGGCAAAGAACAATTGGAAAACGAGAAGAACAGGTTGAATCGAGAAACAGCTATGCTAGAGAAAAAGGTATGGGATTCTTATGATGCAGATGTTTCCAAGACTTTTAATTGATGCAAAGTGATTAAGCAAATCAACTTCAATTTAATAATGAATTTCATGATGTTTACGCTTGTGTCTACGAGGAATGCTGCAGCAAAAACGTGAATGATTCGTAGATGCTGCTAGATGATGAATAGAAATTAATTGTGGTTGACCGTAAATAGGTCCAAATTTAATTGGCGATGCCAATTTACAAAACATCAAGAGAAGGAATCGAAACAGAAACATAGAATTCGGCAAGCCATTTCAGAGTTTGTTTATTCATTTCCACGCAGCTTGGAGAAGTATCGGCGCTGAAAAACGAGCTTGCCCTGAAGGTCGAGGACCTCACAGACCAGCTTGACCACGCCCTGAAAGTGACCGACCACACGAACACCCGGTTGGTACAAAAGGCTGCTGATATCCAAACGGCCCAGTCGTCCAGGGTAAGATGCACCAATTGTCGAGGCCACTTCTCCAGTGCAAAAGGGCTCTGGCTCTCTTCATTTTTCTTCTGGGAGGCGCTCTAAAAGGGCTGTGCTGCTTTCCAATTTGCCTTTTGCTTTACTCAGGAACAAAGCTCTGGACTGAAGTAATAGATAGTGGACTGAAACCTGATATTTCTTAATTGGAGACTAGAGGGGATATTAGGGACCGACGGATGTTTCACCAGCCCCTGTATTGCAACTGTCAAGGGGTGGCTACTGATGGGGCTTCATACTTTGGAGACCTGAGTAGCCCCAGGTACCCCAGATACGCCATGTGGGGCACTTGCATTCGCCAATGTTTTAACTAGACTTATAATGGTGAATCTATTATTGGTATTACCCGCACGCCTCATTTTTCACTGGCTTAGGAGAATATTACCACAATGAAGGGTGACATTTTTACTTTTTTGCATTGGTGTGTTACTGTTTTGTTTCCTCCTTTTCAGGCTGAGCTACAAAAAGCAGTAACGAGGCTGAAGGTGGAGAAAGCAGAGCTGGAGAGCGAGTTGAGAGAGGAACAAGGGAAATGCGAAATGATTCTGAGTGACCTGCGACAATCCACCGAGGTTGGTTTTCCCCATTCACTTCGTGCTTACTTTTAACCGAATAGCAACTGAACATCGAAGATCCTTTATTTTTTGTAGAGCGAACGATGCCGGTTTTAAGTGCTGAAAGTTGTTTTGTGTTTGGTTGATCGGGTAGGCTAATCAACGATCAGCTAAGCTGACAACCAGCGAATTATATGGTATCATTAACAAAAATGATTCCTCCTACTACTAAATTTGGATCAAATCAGAAACTGATATATTCAAAGATGTCGAAGTTATCAAATACGTTGAATAATTAAGTGATTCGGTTTTGTAGTTGTGAGCTCGAATCAAATCGCACCGAACTTAATCATGAAATATGCATTTACTGTTGAATTCTAATTGTTTCGAAATTCATTTGGTCATTAAGATCTCTAACGACTGTGATTCTAAATCAAAGCGGCTTAAAGGAGAATTTTTTATTAATGCCGAAAGAATGCATATCTGCTTCGAAGGAATATTGCCAACACCACCAAGAAAAGAAAAGGACGATCTTCGGTCTTTGAGACTGTAACTTCGCAAAATGAGGCCCTTGGGAAACCAGTGTTGTTAATGCAACGATACTGGGAAAGTGCGCTATAGAAGGGCGAATTACCCGCGGGCCCCGCGCGACTCTTGGCATGGCAACAAGCGCGCGCTTGCACACGGCCCGATTTGTTGGATTCAGCAGCTATGTACCTGGGAGTTGTGAGGACGAATTGACTGGCCTAGATCTTTATTAGAAGCTTGGTTATTTGTGAAGGCAGGTGGAATGCTAATATCTCATTAGACTTGTAGTTTGTTTACAAGCACAGAGCCAATCAAAGGCAATGTCCCCCAATTACGTTATATATTCAACAAAACCTGTATTAATATTTCAGCTTCTTCCTTCCAACTGTTTTATTTTCTGCTTAGACAAACATCATCATATTCAAATTAAGTTTATTGATGCTCTGGTCAATGTTTGGAGGGAATTTTTTATTGATGACTGTGATGTGATAGGAAATCTACCCTGTAATGAATTCCAAAGGATACAATGCAAAATTATTAATTTATAGTGTTTAAAGGAGTTCATTGTTTGAAACTATGAATGGGTTCCTTGCAAGTATCAAACCGTAATGAACCAATCCTTACCAAGCACTCGATGTTTTCTCGCTGTTCCATTTGAAACTGACAACAGTTTGTGTTGCCTTGATCTCCCTGTCATCTGACGCGCTTCTCATTGCTGGTCGGCGTGCGCTGGAACTGGAGCTAAAATGCCTCAGTGTTCGTCTCGGGTTTTCAAGGAGATTCAGCCCGGACCATAGGCTCAGACGCTCAGCCCGGACCATAAAACCCGTGCCAGATAACAAACGAAGGATGATTTGCACGGGGCGCAGCGGACGACCGCCGTCAAAAAATCATCCGTTCGGTACCAGGCCGCAAGGGGACTGCATGCTCATCATGTGCCTAGGCGCGAACCGATGCAAATTAACCTGGCCTAGGAATGATGCAAGGCTGAATCTGTTCAAAGCGAAGGTAGAGGGAGCAGTTATCTGGGAAATTACATTGTTTTCTATCGCTTTATATCTGCTTGGTGTTCAGGAGAAAACGATTGAACCTGTGTACATTGAGTCTTCGTTTCTGCTCTGGTTTTAATCTTGCAAGAACCACAGTGTGCTGTTCTGAACTGTTCCATTGAATTTTGGTCGTGAAGCTGCGTAGCGTGTACTTTATTTTCAGTTGCCCTCTTGGTGGGCGCAACCAGAAGCTGGATTCTTGTTTACAGAAATTAAGAAATGGGTTGTTCTCTATTGCCCGCGGTTCTCTCATGCATGCGGCAAATTAGCGGGGTTACGTAATGCAAGATATTACAGGTGGTGGCTGTGAGTTTGAGAGAATTTTTTTATGGCAGTTAGACGCCAAGTAGTTTTTGGCTTGGATCAGAGCGTAGATGGGAAAACAAGTCGCATACAAATATAGGCCTTTCTGTATGGCATTGGTCATGGTGACGTAATTAGTCTCGACTGAGTCTCTGCACTCATAATATGTCGGGGCTCTAGTGCCATGCAAATCGTTGGGGTTTTGCTTTCAGCTGGTCTAGTGACCTGTTGTGTTTGCCCGAGCCTCGCTTGCCCTCTTTCAGCACTCCAATCAGCCCACCTGCTTTTTCGTAATAAGACCAAATTACGATCAACTTGAGTGAGCCCGATGTTGCTCTTTGTCTCGTAATCATTAAGAGATTCCCTGTGTTATGTCGCTTTGATACAAAATGGCGTCTGCTTCGTGGAACGAAAGCTATTATAAATACAAAGATACATCGATTCCGGAAAGCGCCGAAATAGATTTTGTTTGTGCCAAGGAAGATTTGTCTCTGGTACGGTGTTCGGTTTTTGATTCGCATCGCAGCTGTGTGTTTTATCTACAAGGTTATTTGGAATTCAAATTTTGGATAGGCCTAATATCGATCCGCTTCAAGCTGGCTTCTGTTGCTTGTTTCGTTTCAATTCGGCGTTCAAGCTCAAAGACAGCATTTTGCGCAATGTTTTACCGCTACGGAACATAGCTTAACACGCAGAACACAAGCATTTGCAAGCTTCAATGCATTTTTCGTGATGATTTATTCTTATTATTGTAGGCTCGAGAAAGTCTCGAAAAGATGCTCGCAAACTTAAAGGTGTCGAATGTGCATCTTGAAGACAAACTGCAATCGGAAACATTGTCGCGGGTTCAACGCGAGAGAGACGCAGAGGACCATAAAGATCTGTGGAATTCAGAGGTCAAGTCGAGGTCGAGGCTAGGATTGAAGGTTACTATCGTGATATTTTCCTGATCCTTTCTCTGTCTCTTTTCGCTGTTCTATGGCACATTTCACGAACAACATTGGTCGTTTTTGGTTTGCTTCGTTTGATCTCATAGACGTCTGTGCATGTTTGGTATCACATCGTGTAGTTAATCGATATCACTTTTTGCTATTTCAGCTTGTTGCAATGGAGAAAGAAATTCAGGCTTTGAAGGCTGACTTAGATGAGGTACGAAAACATTTGTTGTGTTTCATCCTATAAAGGAAAGTGGTAGCAGGCATCGTAACTTCAGCCCATTGTCTTCTTGAGCTATCTTCAACCACAAGGTTTGTTTACTTTTTGGATCTTCGTATGCTGGTGTCTCTTGCAAGTAATAATGTGGAAAATAATCCTTTTTAGGAAAGACGAAAGTCCTCACAAGCCGATGACCTTAAGAAAAGCCTGGACACAAAATTGGAGTTTTACGATAAACGGTAGGGGCTTAATGGAACTGACAGTTTTATTGAAACTCTGCGAAAATAACTAATTTATGATTTTACTGTTTTCTTCCATTCTATGTTTTAATTGAATAATGATCTTGAAGAAAAGTAGTACTAGGTGGAAATTTAATGATTTTCAACTAATAAATCTGTTCCTTTTCAGTTCACTTCAACACCAGAAAGAGGCCAGTGCGCTTAAGAGTAAACTCAGGCAGTACCAAAGGAGGCTGAAGGTAGTTGCTGTTGTTAGCACTTTCAATGCTGTGGGTTATGATTCATGGATTTTTGGGCCTTCAAAATGATCAAGCAAGAGCTTTGATTTGCATTTCGTCAGGTTCTAATGAAATCCCTCGTTCCCAGGACTTTGAACACGGGGAGTCACGCATTCCGAAGATATACGCCGAATTCGAACGCGAAAGAGAGGTTATGCTGAACAACACCTCGAACCTCAGGAGACAGGTTAGCTTATTCTTGGAATTCGTTTTTGGAAGTCATTTCCGGGTTACTGCTTTTCAATTTAATTCTATTTGCTGAGACATTGGTGAAACATGTTGTTGCTTCCTTGAACTGTATGCTTGATTTGAATGAGAAAGATCATTTTTCCATTCTCAGGGTAAATAGATATGTATGAATCGATTAATATGCGTTAAAATTTCAAGTTCAGCTGTTCATTAGGTGTGAGGTTTCGCAAACGATCAATTTGAGCTGAACCACGTGCATCGGAAAAGAGCCGTAACTGACTGTTTGGAGAGAGTATTGTCGAGTATTGAATAACGAATCCCTACATGATTGCCAAAGATCTATCCATTGGAACTTCACTCACTCTTATAATGCCTAACAAACCATTTCGCGATGTTATCTTGAAGGCCATTGAATCATTGTACTCTGGTCCGCAGGTTGAGTCTTTGACTGACCAATTGAGGCTGGAGCAAGATGGCAGATCTCAAGCTCAAATAGACGCCAAGAGAAACGATCAAGGTCAGACCTAGAGAGGTTTATTCTAGACTTGGCAAAAAATTCCCTTGCTTTGCTTTAGCTCAATCTGACTGACTTTATAGCCATGTTCTTTGGGGAGTAATATATATAGTCTTCTCTTTCTATTTATAGAGCTGACGGAACTTCGAACAAGAGAGAAGGTAATTTTCTAACATTTCTTCAGTTCAATCAGAGCTTGGAATTTTTCAGCCTGTGTTGCGAAGGAAGCTTTTACCGTTGAAATATTGCTGTCATTTGTGAACATTAAATAAGACAGTCTTGTAGTGTGAAGCACAGAGAGAGACGATGGTTTGTTGCTATAAACTTGTCATGTTATAAGTAAACGTTGGTTACACAACGTGTCGAACGAATCGTGAACGAAAACGAAAACGAATACGAATGAATACAAAGGGGATTAGTATAAATAGGTGTAAGCGTCCGTTAGGGTCCAGACCCCGGTACTAGGGCCCAGACTCCAGTACTTGACATGTAGTTAACAAATTATGAACTTTTATTCCATAAATTAAAAATGACATTACTTGATCTCTTGTTTCAGATTTTATCATTCGAGAAATCAAAATTGGAGAACGATAACCAACTACTAGAAGACGAACTAGAAAGGATTAAAGTATGCACATCTTTTAGGCAGCAATTTATGAAAGTAGACAAGTTTTGAAGTCTTAAAAGATGGAAAATAGACTAAGCAATAAGCATTCCATTTTTACCTCCTTGTGTATATCAGGAACAAGTTTTTATATGAGCAACATTAGTTTCGAATTTTTCGACAACAAGACTATCTCATATCACATTTTTTAATGTACAAATTTTCCCGTGCTGACCTCAATTGAACTTACGGAAATAATGGTAGAATTTCACAACAGATGGACACCTAGTTCGATTTTTGTTCAATTGTGACGTCACAATTGTCTTGTTTTGCTTGGGTTTTCGCAAGCTAACGGTACCCGTTTATAATCAGTCCCGTCTTTATTTTTCCAGGATTATTACGAACATAATTTTGTGAACAAGGGTAACTTAGAGTCATTTAAGAGAGACATTGAAACCAAGGTGAGTTTTGGCCATTAGTTTATACGTCTACTTTCTCTCTTCAAAGCTGTGTTTACAACTAGATATTCCTGGTAGCCTCCTAATGTGTCTCCAATTACGCCCGCTGCACCCAACCTAATCTATTCAGCGTGCAAAATCATTTCGGTAGAATTTCATAAATGAATTAAGCTCATGCTTGCCTCTTTGCTTGCTGCTTTAGTTACACCGCGGTGGTTGTACAGGAAACATTTACCAAAAATTGTTGGGGAACCAATAAAAACACTCCACCAGTATCTCTAGCTGTGCTATTGAACTTTCTATACATAGACATGAAACAATAAAACCAGGAATTTATTTCCATGATAACCAACCTTCAAAGCAAATATTTCTTTATCGCTTTAGGCAAGATTGGAGATCAATAAAAAATTGCAAGATGTGAATATGCAACTCGAGGAACAGGTAGGATACTTGTGGCATTTGTTCCCTGTGCTCCTCTCTTTGTCTCAAACCTTGAGCCTTGTAACTCTGCACTTTTTGCACGTCTTCGTGACATACTAATGAGATTTGTGAATTTCCTTCTCCTGTATGATCAGCCCCTTTCTTCGGAACCGGCGATTTGTATTTGAAAGGGGGGTGGGAATGAAAGATTGTGAAAGGATTTATTGAAGGTACAAAAGTTTCATAGTCGGGATACCACTAATCAAAATAAATGAATTACAGGTATTTGACCTCCTTTCTTTCTACTTGATAACTCCCTTTTATAATTTTCTACATGACACCATGCCCCCCCTCCCTCCCGGGTTTCGCTGGCCCGGTTTTTCCCTGCTCTTTTCTCTTTCCGCAGTTTTCTTACGTCACAAAGGGAAATCGTATCATCTATCCAATTATCTATTTTGCGTATGGTCGATTGTTGATTCTTTTAGCGCCAGTGAGTCATTCATTAATAATCCGATTGGTTTTTTAGGCCGTTGCGCGTGAAGCCTACGACAGGGTGCGCAGTGAAACGGAGTCGAAGACCAAGAAGGAGCTGGAGGGTACTATTAGCGAACTCAAGGTAAGCCAGCGGACCATACCCGAAACCAATGCGCAGAGTTCGAATGGGCCGATGCGGAGGCGCGAATGCAAACCGTCTCACGTCACATCCCGCCTCATTCGCCTAAATCCTCATACCAGAATTCTATCTGTGCAATATACGAAGCGCATCAAATTATGTTGCGTATGGAATATCTCAAAATGTCTATCCAAACTTTCTCAATACACGATTACTGTATGTGATTCAAGTGAATGTCAGCATTTGCCAATTCTAATAACAATGCGGTTCTGCTTTAGGGAGAGCTCTCTTACGTGAAATCGGCCCTTCAGGAGGGGATTGCAAAGCGAACGACATACGAGACTGAAGCAAGCAGAATCCGGGTGCGTTCATCTTCCCTCAGATATTCATCGTTCAACTTTTTTTAAGCATTCTTTATCCCATGACAATTTTATAAATTTTTACCTCGGTTGAGATTTTGAAAAGTAGATTTTGGTAAGAGTGCTTCTTGTTGTATTCTGTTTTGAGTTTATTTTTCAAAGTGAGTGAAAAGTCTTTAGAAATTCTAAGTGAAAACCATTTATTTGTAATGAAATCCTCTCTGTCAAAGCTTGGTAGCAAGGGTGTACTGGAAGGCGTGTGATTTAGGCCAATTCTGGGAAACATGTATACATTCTGATTGCATTGCGTCTGACCTCTCTTCTGATCTCTTTAGGAACTTTATCAAAGCGAGGTTGCCGAAAAGCTGAAGTTGTCGGATCAGATGAGCAAGCTCAGTGAACAGTACGGGGGGAACTCAACGGCTCGACTCAGGTGCATAGTCTTTGAGGTTTCCAAAGTAACCTAGCCTGCCAATTAATCGTCTTCTGCATTTCTCTTGCTGACTGCGTATCCGTACTGCATCTGTATAATTGCATCTGATGATTTTAATAATTTGCTGCAAAATGGGTTTACTTAATAAATAGTGTTTTCATTACGCCCCTATCCCTATTGAATCACTGAACATGCACTGTGTATGACAAAGGCACAAATGTATGGCTTCACTTATTGCATGTCTATGGGTAGGATTGAAAAGACATAATTTAATGAAATATAATCTTATGTTTGTGTTGTTGTTGTTATATTTATTGTTGTTGTTGTTGTATTTGCTGCTGTTGTTGTGGCCCTGCGGCTACGTGTGTGGTAGTGCTCATTCAACGATTTCACCCTAGAACAGAGCTGAGAGCGCAGCCTATTGTTTATCTTTCTAACTTGAAGCTGTTGCTATTTTAAGCTGAACTGATTTTGTTTCAGCTTGGAAAAGCCTCGCAGCCAAAAGTTGTTTGACCTATCTCCAAGGGCAAGCCCGTCTAAGGTTTGACGCTTCCTGATTTGCTTTTTCTGCCAAACACTAGTTTTCAGAATCATTGCCAATAACATAAGAATGTTGGTTGTTAAACATACACTGACATGAGCTTCGAAACCCACCTCACTTATAAGCTTCAAAACTTTAATAATTTTCTATGTTAATAAAATGAACCCTGAAGAACTTCCACCACTCATTTTTTCAGCCCCCTCCGTTATTCTGTGAGTTGCTTGTTGTAGATGACAGCAAAAGATGCAGGCCAATTCCTTTCGACTGTTTTTAAACTAATTCTGATCACCGGAAAAATGTCTGGAATCACTTGTTGTGACGAGTGCTTCCCTGTTTGTTGGCCCCGTTTCCGCTGTCTCGCTAGTGCTTCTTCAACGAGTGCCTTCTCAAGAACAGCTGTTGCTCAAAGACGTGTGTGCTTGCGGGCTTTGTGTGTGTGTCTTAATGCGGAAAAAGGAGTGACGAAACTTTCACAAACTTTTTCTTTCTTCCTGTGAATAAAATCTAAGGAAACCGCTAGCTTTCCTGTTATTAATGCTGCTGGTCATTTGTTGATGCTTGGAGAGTTGATTGTAACACTGAGGGATGTGTGGAAACGAGACGGAGCTTCGAGGGCTCCGGTTCAAGCCGCAGAAGGTGCATGGCGTGCTATTTATAGTTGACATTCAACAGTGCTCCTCCAGTGCAAATAAAGGCGACATTGCCTGGCCTCAAGTTCCTCTTTTGAATGGTGTTTTCCTCCGCGCTCTCTTGCTGAAATACCTTTGCATTCGACTCGCTGACTCAGTGACTTGCCCTTTGAACGGCCTAACATGTGTCGCTGCTATGTATCAGTATTCATTAATATTATCAAGCAGCAAGCATCATATATTATCATTAATATTAATATTATTAATATCATGATTTTTGAATTCAAAGTCGCTGGTATTATAAGAAGGGAAAGGAGATTGATTAGAGCTTTAACCCTTTTGCTATCTTCTTCGAGCATCTCCGATTCAATTCCTGATCAATTTTTTTTAATCTGTCGATTTTAAACGAAAGCAAAGCAAAAGGTGTCTGGCTCAAGAAGGCTTGGGTCACAACCATAGAATGATGTTACTGTCTAGCAATCTTTCCCAAGCTTTCTGTGTGCCAAATTCCTCTGTGCCAAATTCCTCTGTGCCAAATTCCAGTGTGCCAAATTCCTGTTTGCCAAATTCAGAATAACGAAAACAGCGTGTCCCAAGCTGCGTCAATTTGTCGAGCGGATTCTGTGAGAATCGTGAGATTCGACCACGGAAAGGGAGGCTTAGCTTGGGCCGGTTCGCTGCTAAATCACGAATGGGAAAGAGCATCAAAGAGACAAAGAGAGTTAAGGGATTTGTGAAGTGAAAAGAGAGTAGACGATGTTTCTTTGAGACCGTGCGGAACCAGCGTTGCGTGAAGACAACAAACAGCTGAAGATGCAAGGAGCATGGTGCTGATATTTGTTTCTACCAATTCGTAATGCATGGTGCGATGTGATTGCTTGTAATTAGGCCCATGTTGTCAGCCCTGTCTTTGTACTGCAGTGATTACAGTAAATGTTTTGTTTTTTAGAGCACGCACGGAACATTTCTAGCAGCGGAACGGGATGGTTTCACACCCAGACCTGGTATTACCTCTACGCCATTTACTCACTGTTTTCATAAACTGCATATTAAAACGTCTGTTTCTCTTCCCAGGGGGAAATTCCATTAATAATCCCCATTTTATGACTAACTTAGTGGCAGGGCGTATGTCTAAAGGGTCCCCATAGGACGCAAGTCGCCGCTTAGACAAATGTTGGTATCTTGTTGGTGTTACTCTGCTGCTTTTTTAAACATTAGTTGAAAACTTGTTGTTAATTCTGGGGCAATCCAACCCTTCTTTGCAATGGTGAGCAGCCTGGGTCAAGGCACCAGAATGGGCGAATGCCCTCGTTTTACACAACGATGCTCAGCGGACAATACAGCATTAATGTTTTCCGTTTTGATTGTACAATTTCCGTGAACCTTTGGGTCTCAATAAACTTGACTCTCACGACAGCCCCCGTGTAAAGGTCGCCTTCATTCGGTTCCGCGGAACAAACTGAAGGGGATTCCGGGATCAACATCAATCCTTTTTCAAAAGGATTCCGGATCAGTGTGAATCAGTTTTGACAGCTTTTCATGTTCGATTCAGTCCCAACAGGGGTTTGTTTTATCTCTAAAGAGATTCTTGGATCAATTACATTTTGTCTTTCCCTGGCTGTCAAATATTTTTTAAACAGCTTCCTATGATGCCAAGATTGTTTTTGGATTAATTTGCCGAAGTGATTGCCAAGGAATGATCCCTCGCTTTGAAGGAAAAAGTATCAGATATTGGTAGTCAGCCTACACGTACTCTAAAGCAGAGATGCGACTTATTACTTTATAGACACATAGACTTTATAGACACATGTACTGATTTCGTCGCTCTAACCGTCGTGTTTTCTCTTAGGCCTTCGACAAACCGACCTATTATCGACTGGTCAGCACCCCCTGAACTCGCTTCAAACGACCAATCAGAGACTCGGCCCAGGAACAAAAGACTTCTGGCCAACGTACCACAGAAGCTACCTTAGTTGATGAAGGCCGCTTCCCGTATGTTAGCCATTTCAAGTAATGTATTATAGTTGTTACTCGTTCTAAGAATAAACTATTTCTATGTGTATTTGTATTGAGTTTGGCAAGCTATTTTTTACAAACAATATATTATAATTACTATAACAGCATCTTATTGGTGTTAACTTTCTTTTTAACCTTAGGTGCCAATTTGAATTAGAATAATGTTTGTTTTTATAACGGAAGGCTATTGATGTAAAATATGAAATGTGTTCAAAACTGTTAGCTTGTACGATATATCATTGGAATTATTAAATATGACCGATGCTTGAGTATTTTTGACGATCTTTGCTTAGCGTTGTGACTCACAGTTTCTGTGGGAAGACAACTACATATTGAGCTAATGGGCGAGTGAGGTATCAATGATGCCAACTTCGCTAGACCTCCTTTCTGTGCAGTTGTTGTTGTTGCTGCTGTTGCTGTTGCACTGGGGAAAACGTTGTAAATCATACAGGTTACCACATACAGATAACAATTAAGAGTCATTGCCACGGGGGTAGAGAATATCTTAAAAATGAAGCAAATTTAGCCATATTAGAAAGAAGGGGGCATGTTAATGGCAATTTGGAAAGAAGCTGGCCACCCTACCACACAATGCATATGCCCTGCAGCGCATTCCCCAATAACCTTTACATTTAACGTACTTCCTTGCTCTGATGTCATATAGATACTTCTCCTGCCCCTTGTCACGCGCAATAATGTTGAATAGTTGCGATTCGTAATGAGCAATGGTACCCAAACTGGGCTCTGGATAATGTTCTGCCGTGAGAAATTTCCCCACGCTTTTCCTTTTTACTCGCCTTCCAGTCCGCCCCTTGTACTTGGCGAAGAAGCCCCCCTTTAAACTATAACCTGCACCCCTTTCGTTGTCACTGCAAGCAAGTATTAAGATGCTTGCATGTCGAAGTTTTCCGCTTTTCCTGCAATTTTTTGTAATATTCGCAGGTGCTACGAGCTTATCAACAAATTCGGCACCCTTAGTTGAATGCCTTTTCATGGGATTTTCTTTCGTGCCTGTCTGCACTTTGAAAATGCGAAAGAGATCGGGAATTGAAGGCACCTTTTTGAGGAGCACGGCAGCTTCGTTCTCAAGAGAAGCTTTAACTGGCGGATGTTTTTATCAGTCTACATCAACAACAGATAGATGGATTGCTCTAGAAAGCGCGCCAAATAATTGCAATTAGAAGGAAATGCAATTGCGCTGCTGTGTTAATGAACAACAACCTGATTGCATTGATCTGGCTGCTTTTGATTGTTAGGCTGCGCTGCTCGAAGACCTTAGGATTCCACGTCGTTATTTATTTATTCAGTCTGGCCTGAAACAACTGTTGTACAATAGGCGGTGATGATTAAGGAGACTTTACTCAAAGTAGCTAATCAACGTAACGACGGGAAGGTTGGCTAGGGATTCGTGCAGAAGTTTACCGCGCGACGTATAACCTGCGGTGTGATTCCAGTGCGTAAGAGTAGGTTCTCTGCGTTGTCACAAATAGTGTTTTGGAGCGTAGACTCGTATTGTATCGAGACAGTAAAAGGTTTTGGTAAGAAGTTATTGCCATACTCGGCTGCTCATGACCGACATGGAAAAGACGAAGGCAGATTTCGTTCCGGCCATTAGAGGACAGGGAACCAGAGATCCGGCCGATACCGCAATTTTTGGCACCGCATTGGCAAAAGCTGGGGATGGTCTTCTGAAAAAGTACCAAAACCGGGGGCATGGATTTGTGACATTATTGTTAAGGATTGTGAGCTAACAAACAAGGAGCTTGAGATGGGAGACCTTGATGGTGTATATTTCGTGTACTTAGATTTTGTTGCCTGATGTTGCGAACGGTGGAGAAGATGACCAGTTAGGAGGGCAGTTAAACTGATTCACTGGCTGCCTACTCACTGCCATGAAGCCGACTTGATATTTAGAGGCTCTTTTTATCGCTGTTATTATTGCACTACGAGAAACAGATCAAAGAAAAACTCTTGCATACGAAACACTGCCCCAGAAAATCTCAGCAATCAAACGCTTGTGAACTCAAAAGTTGATGTCTGAGATGGTACAACGAGTGTTTTAGCCATGCCTGAATTACCCTATTAGAGAGAGCCGAATTGCTCTCGTCATAAAACTTTTTCTAGATTTTGCCAATTGCAAGCTGTGTTAAACCATACTTATTATGTGATAAAATTATGTGATCAACGTTGAAATATTTACATAGATTTTTTAAGACATCACATGTGACATTACGTTGTCCTTTGCAACCGCTGTAAGGAGAATAAATACCAGTTGCAGCCAAGAGAAGTCCAGGGAGCGATGGGTGATGAAAGCAAATCAAGTTCAGAATATATTGCAAGTGAAGCTTGACATCAACGAGCTCCTTTCATATGAATGGGGCATACGAAATGGTTCAAAACTTGAGACTTAAAACACTAGCTCTATGAAATGGTTTAAAACTTGAGACTTAAAACACTAGCTCTATGAAATGGTTTAAAACTTGAGACTTAAAACACTAGCTCTATGAAATGGTTTAAAACTTGAGACTTAAAACACTACCTCTATGAAATGGTTTAAAACTTGAGACTTAAAACACTACCTCTATTAAATGGTTTAAAACTTGAGACTTTAAACACTACCTCTATGAAATGGTTTAAAACTTGAGACTTAAAACACTAGCTCTATGAAATGGTTTAAAACTTGAGACTTAAAACACTACCTCTATTAAATGGTTTAAAACTTGAGACTTAAAACACTACCTCTATAAATGGTTTAAAACTTGAGACTTAAAACACTAGCTCTATGAAATGGTTTAAAACTTGAGACTTAAAACACTAGCTCTATGAAATGGTTTAAAACTTGAGACTTAAAACACTAGCTCTATGAAATAAGTAAACTTGGACATTTCGTTGTTTTGGATATTTGCAGTTGGTATCAAGAATAGCCCATGACGTAACTCGAAATTTATGAATTGTTAATCGTTTTCATATGGCAAGGATATTCGAGAATTTTTTCCCAAAGATGTGGTAAGGATTCTTAATTTCAACTTGGTGGTGCCATTAACTGCAATGAAGATGTCAAACTGTCTTAGTAGGAAATTGGGTAATTTTATCACGTTAGGGGAGGGGGCTCACTGCCCATGTGGTAGTGCCAAGGGATGTACGCGAGACATAGAATTGCCGTTGTGTAATAACGATTTTGGTAAGCATTGTATGTTTGCCAGTTTCGGCCGCATTCGTCTTCACACGTCTCCATAGACACGAGGCAAACAGAATACAAATGACCTCCTCAGGTGTGATAAGAGGCTTCTTGTTTCTTAGCAACAGGGTTTTCATTTGCGTGTGGTTACCATTTTCGTTCTGGGAGGCGTGAAATTTCACAACCGCTTTTGTAGCATGCGTTTGCGTACGTCAAAGGGGGACATATTGGATCAACTGAACCAAAGCCCTAGAAACGCCCTAACCAGTACTGATAATTCGCCCTGACGTCAAACTTGGATTCCTTTCATTCTCGCGGCATCCTGTGCCAGGTTCTTTCGGTATCCCACTTCGTACACGTCACAGCTTGTAACTCTAGAACCGGTTTTTGCTTGAAGGGCCTCTGTTTGGCGCGAACATGCACGAATCCACAAAACCATCTGCGAATCTGGTTTCAAAAGTTTCTGCAAGAAAGCTGAAAAGATTATAGAAATGTAAATTATGAATTTTGCCATAAAAGCTTGTAGGAGGTGGAAATATGTGAATTTTTCAAAACAATAAGTAAGCAATAGTAGAGACTTTAGACAATAGTCTAGTAGGCAAGAGTGGAAACTAGGCACCGTATAATGTGTATGCCCTTGGTGAAGCACTAGGGTGAAATTCGTCG
The DNA here is from genome assembly GCA_003864495.1 of Nemopilema nomurai. Lineage (NCBI taxonomy): Eukaryota > Metazoa > Cnidaria > Scyphozoa > Rhizostomeae > Rhizostomatidae > Nemopilema > Nemopilema nomurai. Next base: position 755,616 of record ML133496.1, on the reverse strand, counting down.
TTTTGAAGTTTCAGAAACAATGCAGGAATAGTTCGACTTTGAAAAATTGCTGAGTCAGTCATCGTGAATTGAAGAAATTTTATTGTTTCCTGCACGGATAGAGTTCATGACGTCATTAGAGATCAGCACCCCCTCTCGCTACGCACGAGGCAGCGGGAAAAATGATGGCGCTCTTTCTCTATGACCAATTTTGGGTTGAAAGCCTTGCTTTTTATCTCTAACAACTATGGTAAGAATTTTATAAACAAACAATTACGTTTTGAGTCACACGTTGTCCTTCTTCAGGGGGTTGTAACCGAGATAAAGTGCCGTGTTTGTGACACGAGGTTATAGATTTGTTGTGATCAAGCGATTATCGGGTAATTTTTCAAATCATCAACCCGAAGAAGACTTTGATGTAACATTTAAGAGCTAGCCAATTTATAGTGTAGGAAATAGGAAAAGTTAATTTAGCACAAACACTTGTGGCCTATTTTGGACGTCAAGCTAAGAAGATGCTCACCAAACTTGTGAAAATTGCGAAAGTCGAGCTGCTTTTGCGAAAAAGACTGCTTTAGAAAACAGCTGTGTTCTGTATTTGCAACACGATGCAGTTAAACCCACGCAGAATATTAGATTTCCACCTTGCTCTCTCGGCCAATTTTCCACCGCAAATCAAGCATCTTGTTAAAGATCATGTACTTAAAAAATCCAAACTTCCCCGCAATAAAGAATGGTTAACAACCGCAATTTTCAATGTTTGATAAATGTAAATGAATGGCTTGATACTAAATTTCCATTTTAACCTTTTTTATCAGAACTAACTTTCTTGTTGTCTTAAACGCTCTCCTAAATTTACCTCCAAAATACTTCGAAAGAGTAGAAGTTTCAAAATAAATGCTGCCTTGAAATTCCTGAAAACATTCACTATTTTCAGTAAAATTTATATAAACGTATGTTCTAGTTTTTCATGATCTTAACTGCTGTGATCAAGGCGAAGAACTTTCAGAAAAGTTATTCGTTATTAAGAAGCTCTTCATCGAAAATAGCTTTATGATTGTCAAAAATCAAACAATTTTATCTTTAAAAATCTGAATATTTAATTCAGAATTTGCTTAGCAGAATGTCCTTATCCCAGTTTGAGCGGTTCTACTCAACCCCCGTCTTCCAAAATGATCTCAAGCATCAAAATAGATTTGAAGAAAACTGAGGACATGCCACATCCGGTATTTTGCGAACACAAGATGTTGGGCTGTTGAGTGATCATGTTTCTCCTTTCTTCTTTCAAAAAGGAAATGAATAACAAAAGATCTACTCAACAAAAGAATGTCCTTAATGATTGGCAGGGTGCCCTTTACAATAATATCGATTGTCATCAAAGTGAATTTGATTGGGTAATTCGCTCTTTATGCAAAAATTAGCAAATAATTACCAGACAATTGTCGAGAACAAAAGAAAGAGTCACAGTGTTTCATTGGCTATCCGAATAATCCCCATTGTTTTTTTGAAACACGATTGGACGAATCGTTGGAGATACAATACCGTGTTTTTGAGAGAGGCGCCATTGTTTATATAAATAAGAGGGGAACAGAGGAGCGAGAGAAAGTTGCACTCTGATCGTGTTCAGTCTGTCGTTGATGAGTAAACGAGAATTTAAATTGAGCAACAAGTCAAATAACCAGCTCTTGAACACGGAATTGACATGATGCCTTGTCTAGTTCTAGACGAGACCCCAAAGTCACACACCAGAAAGGACAGAGAAAATGGGCCTACGACCTTCATCTCCGAGGAACCGTCCTGGCTCTACTATCAACTGGACCAAGGTGCCGATTTGCTTGTCATTGACTGCAGACCGTTTTCAGAATACTGCCATGCTCACATTGAAGGCGCCATTAATTTACAAATATCAGACCTTGTTTTGCGAAGGCTTAGGAAAGGCAACATATCCCTTTCAACTTTGATAAATTCCGATGCATCGAAGAAGAAATTCCAACGCCGTGGTGAATTTGAAAGGATCGTCCTTTGCGACTCGAAAAGCAAGAAGGATAATTTGGAGAACAGTGTCTTAAAGTTCCTTATTTCCAAATTGTCAGAGGACTGTAGAGTTTGCTTTCTCGAGGGTAAGTCAGTTTTAGAATTTATTCACTTGCAGCAAGCCTGGAACAAATATTGCCAACCAATTTGATTTGCGCAAAGAAACAGAGTATCAAATTTACTTGAAAGTCTATTGTGAAATAAGAGTTGACAGCATTGCATTTTATTTTGAAATTGCTTTTCACAATGCACAACCTTCTGCAAAACACGGCCGTCGTATGTAACAGTTTTACCACAATTGACTGCAAAGTTTGAAATTTTGTTTGCATTTGTTTACTGATATTAAATGCACGATTAATTTTTCATTCTGGCGTTTCTTTGGTACCTTGTTAGCAGAATCAGCCTTTTTGCATAAATAGAATGTTGTAAAACACTATGAATTATTAATATCTGACCAAAAATCAGGTACAACTATGAAAGGACCTGAAAGTAAAGGATACACCGTCAAAATACTTCATCGTCTGCGTATAGGATATGATCAAACGACCAAATGCCACCAAGATCAGTCAAAAATTTGCCTTTTCTTGTTTTAATGAAGTTTAATACACTAACGGGGAATACGATAAAACTAAGCCTTTTTTCAACTCGCTGCGACGGAAATCGCCTATTACCGCAAAGTGGGTTTGGTCGTCCTGCTGTAAACTCAGGAGATTTTTATAGACAACCGCAGAACGGAAAATGTAACAAATAAGGGCACAGACAAATAGCAAGAAGAGAGTCGAATGACAACAGAAGGAGAAAAGCTGTCATGACGGAAGGATGCTGACATTTTCTTATCAGTGGTCGGTAAAAGTGGGATAGTCAGCGAAAGTGGGAGCTTTCCAAGTAAATGCTCTGTTTTAGATGAATCACTTGCTTGATACCCATGCTGAATAGTAGGGGTTATGAGGACGCCCCCCTCCCCCAAAGGAGGTTTCATCTTGTAAGGGCCATATTATGATTGTAATTGAACATTAATCTGCATTTCTTGTCTCATAACACTATTCGGTACAGGGAATCAAGAAATAATTTTCTTTGTTCCAGGTGGATTTAATCGATTTGAAGAATGCTACCCACATCTTTGTCAGTGCGGTGAGGGAAATGAAGTGGGCAAGGCACTCTACAGTATATCTGCATTGAAGATAACAGATTCAAACGACAACAACAACAACAACAACACTTCAAGTTTCAAACTGCCCCTTTACCCACAGATGAAGAAGGAACCGTGTCGGTACAATCCGGAGAGCTCCGGGCCCATCGAGATAATTCCATACCTTTTTCTTGGGAATAAAAAGGATTCTGCGGATAGGGGATGCCTGAGGGACCACAAGATCAGATACATTTTAAATGTCACCCATGATTTGCCAAACGAGTTTGAAAATGAAGAGAGTTTTAACTACCTCAAGTTGCCAGTGGAAGACAATTGGGAAGGGAACCTTCTCAGGCTATTTCCGCAAGCATTTGATTTTATTGGTGAGTTTAATGTTTCCATTCATTCTTAATGCCTTCCAATTTGCATGGGGTGCCAACACCTGGATAATATGAAACTAAATGTCATTTATTGTCACTTTTTATTAAACACCACTAACTCTTTGATATTTGCTGTGGGCGATTAAATTGGCAATAGGAGGCTATATTTATATTGGTATATTTCAGATAGAAGTTTATATATTTGCTCAGGCTTGGTATTTTGAAAGATTTTTGACTGTGGTACCCCGGCAAAAAGGTCTCCAAAAAGCAGCCTGGTTCTCACAGGATGAGAGTAGAGTGTGTTGGTGGGAATAAATTGAATGTGGTTTTCAGGAATTCTGTTTGTGGTGATTATGGTTTGGAAAGTCCTGGTCTGTTAGGACACAACACAAGGAGATGTGTCTTGATTGAATGGACATTGAATATAATTATCCTTTTTCTACACTATCCCAGTATTCTGTCACCTGGCACCCAGAAGCTGAAGCTCCCAGAACTTAGCATTATAATCTTGGAATCTTTTGTTTTTGATTCAATTCAAAGCTTGAAGTTGAAGTTTGGAATGTGTTTTTGCAACTCATGGTCAAACTAGCCCTATCTAGTGAAAGAGAGCAAGCAAGGGGGTCCCATTCTTCATGCCAAATGTTCTGCTGGCTAGCGCTTGTTACTTTCACAACATAAAAGTCAGTATTTCACAAGAAATCGTGTTTCCCCTAACAAAGCCTGTGACCCATTGAATTCAAGAGAACTGTTATTTTTGGTCATAGCATAATCCCCCTTAAACTGTTTGGCCCGTTTCCATTCAATAACAATGCACTGTTGGCGTTTGAAATCCCTTGGCCAACAGGGATATTCCTTGTGTGTATAACAGTGAGTTTTTCATGTGACTTTTGTTTGCTCCTCCGCTGTGCGTGCTGTTGCGGGGGACTTTCACAACCAACGAAATCATCTCCTGAAAGGGGGTAGCGTATTATGATTTTTGGCCAAATGTTTTCCTGTTAATTATTCTCCGTATTTTTCACGTATTTCACGTCCATCCCCCGCTACACCGCCTCTCCGAGTTATTAGCTTCTTACGCAAGTTTGTCATTTAAGAAATTAAGTTCATTCATCTTGGTGTGATAGTCAAAACACTGCCCTCAAAAGTTGATTCATAGAAACTTCCTTTTCAGCTGTGGCTGTCTATTTAAAATATTTTGCTTTCCCTCGGCCAAGGAAAAGCCCCATATGTTTTGAATTTATATATTAAGCCTTCATCATAGTTTGTAATGAGATTTTGATGACCCGGCCGAGAATTTACGAGTCCATTCAGTGCTCATTTTGAAAGCGGTACTTTTGGACTTAGTCATGGTAAGGAAATCCTTTGTGTCGCCCAACCAGCATCGTTTCCTCCGTTCTGCCCTGCGAGTAATTTGCTGTAATAAAGAATTCCGTTCACAGTGCTTTCTCAGTCGCTCATGAATCATCATTCTTCCCGCAGAAAGGCAGCTCCCTTTGTCACGTGACTGTATGTCGATCTATGCAAAACTCGATTCCAGGCCATGCTCGTAAGGGCATGCCTAGTCACTAAAAATTCTTGTTTACGTTTGTCTTCAAATAAGCTGCTTTTTCCGACGCAAATATTTGTTTTCCGTAAAAACAACAACTGAAGGAAGTTTCGTGCTTTCCTTTTCACTAGTGAGAATTGAAATATATCTCCAGGAGGCATGAGAAATTGCTTTTTGGTACGTTCCGCAGTTTCCATGACCTACCAAAAAAATATAAAACCTCATTCTCTCTTAAGAAGCAGTCTCTACATGTAACCAAGATTGAACGAGCAACTTTATTTGAATGAAAAGGCGCTAACAAACGCACTCGTTTTTCGGGATCAGGCCGGTATCAGGGTGTTTCGCTTCAACATAAATTTAGGGGCCCGTCCCGTTTTTCTTCAGCAATGGTTTTTGTAATTGCCTCACATTCAACGCGCATCTTCAGGGGGGGGGGGGGTTAGGGTTCTTGGTTTTGTTTACTCTGGCTCACCATCTCGAGGCTGCCAATGATTCTTCCACGCCTTGCTGCCCTGTGCACTACCTTGTGGAAGCCCTTGTCGCTTCATTTCCTCAGCGTACAGTTTACTTGCTGTGCTCATACGGTCTTTCTGTTTCTTAGAACAAGCAAGAGATGCGAAGGAGAATGTGCTTGTCCACTGCGTAGGAGGGGTGTCGCGTTCCAGCACAATCGTCATCGCCTACTTGATGCTGAAGCACTGCTACTCTTTGAACGATGCCTACGACTTTGTGAAGGCGAAGAAGAGCAACATCTCTCCGAACGTCAACTTCATGCAGCAGTTGCTGGACCTAGAAGGAACGAGGCTGGCTTTCCGCACTCCAAGCGTAAGCGAGGTTGGCACGTCAAGTCCTTATTCTGTTGAAAGCGAGGCCTCGGACTATTCATCAAAAAGTTGCTAGGGGTGGAACCCTTCCTGTATCCTGAGTGGACGCTGACTCAAACTAAACCGGCCCTCTGCGAAGACGGAAGATGATTACAGACAAGCGGACGCCTCTGTGTGCTTAGCGAATACGAGCCTTACTTCTCTGTCTTGTTAGGCAGTTCAACTGTTTGTATATAGAATTGAGGTTTAAAACCTCCAGTTGCTAATGTTGTGTTTTTTACATCGTTTGATATTTTGGAGTTTTAAATTGATTAATTCTATGCTGGGATGCTGAACTGTCTTCAGTGATGAAGGCATATTATTACCCCCTGATCAACTGATCAAAGCAGGAAAAAACGGCAGCTTGTATCCCACTTAGGTCAATTTTGATAAATATTTTCCATTCAATATTAGTTTTTTAATGCAGCTTCTAGATGCAGTTTTCAAAAAACCTCGTCCACTGTGCATTTTGTGAGCGAAATTGGAATTGGTTTCGGCTAGTTTTCCCTGGCCTCTGTCTCGTTCGGGCGTGCAAAGATGATCTTTACATTGCCTTGACGCGTGATTTTGTCTGCGTTTCATAAATATTCCATATTTTTATAATGATATTTTTCCATTTTAATGTTCTTCGATTTGATTGTCTCTAGAGAATTTCGTGATTATCTAGAATTTAGATTTATATTTGAAACATTCTGCAATGTAAATTTTTGTATTCGAATTTTGTATATATTGGGAAGACATTTCAAAGGTTCGTGTTTCTTTGGATCTGCCTTGGATAACAACCGCAATAAACACATGGTGTTAGTTGTTTAGTTTTTAGATTTTGGTGGAGAGAGTGATTAAATATGCCGGCGAAGAAGGCCGGAGAAGAAAAAACTTCCAATGAGCGTTTTTGCCATTTGATCGATCAGGGTCACCTGAAAGCGGTACAAATGCTGGTACCTATGCCTCATTTGTCTCTATATTTACATTGTTAGGTCACTTCTTATGCAAAACCTTTCTTCAACCAAGCATAATGGAAAACAAAACTCTGGCAAAATATGATGTGACTCCATTTTAAATGTACCTCATATGTTCTTCATGCGATAAAGCGAAAATAACCAGCAAGGCGGCCTTCTTCGAAATTTAGACGCCCCATTTAGTATTAAGGAAAGCGTGAAGAGAGTTTTGAAGAGCACTGGATTCGTTGATATCTTTTATGTAAACAACCATTTAAATACTTTTTAAAATTATTACTCTTGATGGGATGTTACTTGAATGTTTTGGTTAGTTTTTTATGGTAAATATTACTCGTTGCAGTGAATCGTAAGAGTATTCAGTATTCCCTAAACGACATAGTTATCAATTCATTTGGCAGCTGCTAACAGTATATATAAACTTGTCAATTTTTGGGCATTTTCACGATTTCTCAAACACACAGCAACTGACACATTCGGAAAGTTATTGAGACCAGTTCAAAATAGTCGATCAACTTACCTCCTATGGCTAATTGATTCTTTTCATTATTTTCCATTTGTCCAATTCATTGAAGAAGGAATTGGCAATTTGCCATTTTGATGTAAATGAACGAAACTAGTTTGAGTCACCCATTCAAACGTCATCAGTCATCCGGTTCACGAGTTTCCTTTACAATCGAATATTGTCATTAATTTTCTTCGTGTCGGTGAAGAATATGTAGGTGTCATCCTAACAGAAAGTGACTTGACAACTTCATCGAGCGGTCTGGCAGCACTTTTGTGGTACTACAACTCCTTGCATAAAACATGGGTAAATATGCTGGTGTGCCGTTTACACATTTGATGCACCGATGGCAAAAAATTGAAAAGCACTTAACTAAGCAATCAAAGTAACATTTTTTAAAAAGAAACGCCACTCAGCACCTCCTCTTTTGAAAAAATTTGGTCTACTACCTTTCCATCAGCAAATGCAATATGTGCTTGGGAAATTCATGTGGAACTATGTAAACTCACTGTATCCAGATGTCATCATTGACATGTTTTCTACCAACTCCAACACCTGACATTCAGCCTACTCTTCTAAACTTTTTTTTACCTCAGAAGAATGACAGCTAGTCAGCATTTCATAACATATAATGCTGTTAAACTGTGGAATAAATATATTCCAAAAGATATATGGGAGAACTTCCCTTGAGAGACCATTTGCAAATTGTCTGTGTCTGTATCATCCATTGGGTGTCTATTACTTATGGTTACATTGTAGGTACACGTTTAGGTGTTTCATTATAGATATATGAGATAATTTTTTATGCATTTAAGGGTATCTTTGAAATCATGAAATTGCGTTGTTATTATTATTTCAAGAAGCCTGCCCTCTAGCCAGTCAGTCAAATCTGAAAACGAGGCTTGAAACACTCTCTTGTCGGCCATATTGAAAAGGAAACGGTGAGTGGCCTAATCTTAGTAAATTTTATCCTCGAAAATCTTTCCAATCACGCATAACTTTTGCCTATAATTCCAGTTTTTTACATAAAGCTATGTCTATTTCCTTTCAGGTATAAGAAGTGTTAGGCTGCTGATATCAAGCACCCGAAATGGCGAAGTCAAAGAATCACACAAATCATAACCAAAGTAAGTTATTCAACAATTCATTTGGCATGAATTTTTAGGAAGATATAAAAGTCTAAAGGTGCGTAAATATGTGCTGAAGTTATTGGCTTTTTTTATATTCGCAACAGTCGTTTCCCAAAATTGAAAAGTTTTGCTCCTCGAACGATAATTACTACTTCAGCTCACAGCTGTTACGGGGTGGAAGTCGATTCTTGCTAGGCCATTTTTCTTACCTCGCTGCAATCAAATGTCTATTGCATGAAAACTATACAAGCCATCAGAAATGTAAGGACATTTTCATAATCCTCATAAAATTTTGAACATACCTGTTGATTTCTATTTGTCAGTAATCAATATTTGATCTAGAAAAATGCAATGTTAACGGCATTGTGTGACGTTCCGAGCGGCGCGACAACAGAATTCGGCACAAAATCGCGGACTGCATTCGAACATTCGTACAGAGTTCCCCTTGTTAACATAACTAAAACGTGTCTTCTAAGTCTGAACGGGAAATATTAGAACCAGAAAATCTCTCTTTATTAAAATTTGAGTTCTTTTTCTCTTTAAAGAATCAAATTATCAACAAAGAAATATTTTGAAACAAATTCACTTTTTATGAGAAATTTTTTTGTTTATTAATATTGATTACGGAAACGATATTTGACTCCTCGTACATTTAACAAAGTAAATTTGAAAACATTGAATACAAACATCAACTTAAAAAAGCAAACTAAGTTTTTTCACCCTTTAGTTGGCTGATTATCTTTGATAGCTAAATAACATGCTTGGGAAAAATCAAATTTTGGCAACAGCTTTTTTCTCAAGAATACTCTATAAGAATGTTTATTTTACATTGCTCAGTAATGAGAATAAACATGAATTAAATTAATTGAATTTCAATATAATTTTGCAGTTATAAATATGAATATGATAGGAAAGATTTTGATATGTATTGTTTTTTGTTTTTTGCTTTTCTTATAAGTTACTCAATAAGAACTCAATCAAGACTTTCCAGAATTACAATGGGAAAAGAGTTATCATTTATCCTTACTACAACAATTATTAAATTTCTTCTTAAAAGCAACCCAAAGCTTTCCTCTTATAAAGAGATTTGGGAGAAGTTGATCTGCAAAAGAGATCAGACACTTTAAGGTAGGGTCACACACATACTAAAGTTGCATATTGCTATTGTTGTTTGATTGTGAAAATATGACTATATGTTGAAAACTTAACCAAATAACTAAGTACAAAGCTCTAATAAACCTGCTATCTTAATGTCTGTTCAGGGCCTACCCTTTAGAAACCAAAAAGATATATGGAAAAGAATATCAAAGACTTTGCAAATTTCTTCATGAAAACTGGCTAATCACAATCATAAGTCACCATAAGTCACAATCATAAAATTGAATCCAGCTTACACTGGTGTTTTCTTCAGTTATGCAACATGCCAAAGAACTATACTTATCAACAGAACATAGCTTAGATGGGGTTTCTTTGACAGTATAACTATTCTTAGGTTACTGAGTATAAACATCATTTAAAACAACTGTTTAGTTGTAAAATAAGCCTTCCTGTTATTTTCTCTAAATTTTTACTTTATTTATTTTGGAAAGATGGTAAAAGCAATCATTTTAATGCCTTGCATGGAAAGTTTGGGACCCTTCTCCATATGGCCATTCACTTTTCAAAACCTTCGAGAACACCCTCTGCGCAGGAGACCGCGGAGCGATCAGCTGAGAGCCAGGAAATTAGACATCACAGATGGTGACAAAAATGAACGGCGCTTCTCTCGTGCGAGTTTTATGTTAGAAAAAACATCACAAACAAATACTTAGATAAATTGTACTTACCCTGATCGTCGGCCAAAGAAGAAGAACTGGCGATTGCACTGTGCGGCCATGTGACAAACTTTTGAAAAGCACGGTTCAGTTACTTAGCAACGATTCGCCATCTTTGGCCAGCGGTTTTCGTATAGCCTCAATATCATACTAATTCATGCAAAAGGAATGGTATAATTATCTATTTTCGTTCAGGAGCGCCGAAGGAAAATGTAACTCCCAGTCATGGCCTAAATTCCCGATTTTCTCGAAAATTTGAAAAAGTGACGCGACAGTTTTTTATTTTTCGAAGTTGCAGAAGCACCTAATTTGGAAGAATTTTACGCAGATAAGTAGATCAAAGATCGCTCTATTTTATTCTACCAAAATATGCAGCGTTTGCTGTGTAACTTTTTCCTGAAACGACTTTCAAAATACGCAAAATTTCGAAAATACCATTTTGCGGTCTGTTGTCGCGCTGATTTCGGAAGAATCCACTTCCACGAAAACAGTACTGCGTAACAGCTGTGAGCTTGTAAGTACAGTGGTGGTTTGAAATAAACAGGCTTGTTTGTAATATTTCCAAAGTGCTTATCCAAGTGAAAAGTATATACAGCTCAGCAGATGCAGATGCGCGTTTAAATTGCTTTATGCTAATCATATCCTTGCTATATGTTAGTTGTAAACCGTTTATTTATAAAGTTTGTTCAGTCAAGAGTCATTATCCGAAGTTGGCAAGTTTTTACATCTATATTACTGATAGGAATTTGGGTTTTTATCCTTCTCGTAAATTAGTAGCAAGATAACAGAAGAATAAAAGTCTTTGATTTGGAAAAGTAAGGACCCTTTCTTTATGTCAAAATTAAATTGGTAGTGTTTCTCCAAAAGTTTAGCTCAATTGATTTTAAGAGGGCTATGTTCAGAAATATAGTCCTTTTCATCAGAAACCCCTTTTCATATGTTTAGAGAGAGTAAACTTGCACATAGCTCGGAAAAGCACATCAAAAATGATTTGCCAGATATTTTGGGAACCATGCCATTTTACGTAAGTCCTAGTTAGCATTTTTGTAACCAAAGCAGTTTACTACTCAATCCAATTTCATTGAGACAAGTCAAATTTGGGTTCTTATTTTGTTCACTCATTAAATCATCACATCTCGAAGTAAACTTATAATTTTGAAAGAAATGAACCCCTTATGTTAATTTTTTGACCTTGGATTCAAACTCCTCACCTTTTAACCTATCAGGAAGCATCTTTCCTTGACAATTGTCAATCAATCCACAAGTCAAGCTAAAAGCAAGTGAAAGTGTTTTGATATCAGAATGGCTTTACATCAGACTGTCATATTGCTTTGTTTTCATTTCTTATTTATCATTTAATCACAGGCCATAAAGCTCATAGGAATGGCATTCACAAGCCAAAAAGACAAAAGTACCCATCTCTTCAAGGGGTTAGTTCTTTTGTTTTGTTTTCAAGATGCTATTATAGCTTTAACTTGTATCTTATTGCTATTAATACAGCATATCCAAGGTATAACGGCTAAGATGCACTGGGTACAATGTCTGCCAAAATTGTTCGAACACTAACAGCAATTCTTTGACTCGCGTTCATTAATCACCCTCCCCCACCCTACAAATAATGTTGTCCTGGTGGCAAATGAAGCATCATTTTTGCACGAAACTTTTCCCAAGATCAACTGGATGCTATACTTTGTTACCAACATTGTTTTGGGAAGGGGGAGGTGGATTAACAGCTTGTGGCATGTCAAAGAAATGAAAATGTTAAAAACCAGAGAAAATACTGAGGTGTTCTGAGGACTTTGGCAGGCATTGTGATTGTGCATCTACTTCCACATGTGTTTGAAGTTTGATTTTTTCAGATATTGACAGCATTTTGTTACTTGAAATTATTTTTTAGGTTGACCCAAAATTCTTGAGGAACTTGAGGTTTGCCAAGAAACACAATAAGAGGAATGCAAAATAATTGATATGATGAATGCCCTTTGTTTACCAGAGTTTGAGTTGTCTTCCTTCTGTTTCTTTCCTTGAAATGAGGGGCATCCCTTTTGTCATTCTTGGTCTAGTACATGGGATGTTGCTAGCCAGAAAGGCATACCAATATCCTGAGAATCATGTTTGAAAAGTTGCATTACCACATTGAAGTTAACTCAATGAACAAGCTTTATTGCCTGTTTACTTTGAAAAACTGAGAGATGCAAAAAGCTGCACACATACAAACCTGGTTTTGAGGAAGGTTTTGGTCAAAAGTTGAGAAAGTTTTGTATACAATAATGAAATTTATATTGCTGGTATAGTTCTAATAGGTGTGGAAAATGAATCATCAATAACTACGTACAACCATTAGAAAGCATGTCAACTTAAAGTAGCTAGTGAGGTAATATTTAAAAATTATATCAAAGATGAAAATCAGGTTTCATCAGACAATGTGATGTAAGATAGAAGGTCTATGAGTGAATATCCATGTGTGTGAGGGAAAATGATTTGAAAAGTTGACAAAACATCGTCCTAAATATTGTGCTAAAGTTAGGACGGTTGAGAGCATAAGTTTCAGATTTGGAGGAAGGCCAACAACTTTTTGCATCTCTGGAAAACCGTAATTTATGGAAATGACAGCCTAACTTCGTGTTTGAGTCTCTGTTGTTTTTTCTGAAAAGCAGCCTGTAAGAATGCTACTTTCCTTATTTCATTTAAGCAAGGTAACAAGCTTAAGAAAGGACACAACTCATTTTTAATATATTAATGATTAAAAATGTTCTATTTCTGTGACTTGTGAGCTATGAAATATGATTTTATCCCTTAGGGGGAAGCCTATGGTTTGAGGGGGGGGGGGGGGGGTTATTCCTAAAACAAAGCATGAATGTCTTAAGAACAATAATACCAACCTGATCCATGTAGAGGAGATTTTATTCCCTTTCATATAGAGATGTTTGATAGCCATCCCACTCCAACCTTCTTTGCTGTCAAGTGAACGTACAATGGGTAGAAGTTGTTTTTTCCTTATATTTGAAAGGGCAACAAAAACCATGGGGCCCTGGAAGAATAGCGAGCAAAACTTATAAGATAAAAATTTTCTCTAGTGAAATTCCGGAGACACCCGTCTGACTGCCTGCTATTGTCGTCAGAGACAGTACCAATTTTTGTTATCGTTGCGTATTTGTTGCAAAATGCATATTGTTGGTATTGCTTGGGCCATTCATAAATGAACAACCTGTGGACTACTTCGGAAAACCTTGCTGAAATCCAATGGATAATTACCAAAGAGGCAATTATATTGGCAAGAGCTCAATCTGTGTGTAGGACAAGAACCAGCTCTTAGCCCTTTTTCTTGTTTTGTAGAAGACTGATTTCTGGATAGGACAAGCGTCTACAACATTGACATGTTCCATGACATAACGTGGGATAGGAAGTTGAAAAAAGAATGGAGAACAGCCTCTCTTCTTGTCTGCATTTTTTTCGTGTCATCCCCATAGGGCCTCTGCAATGCATGCACTTGAAAACGTCAGCAAATCTTTTTCGGTTTAACATACAGCAGACATCATGGTCCATTCTCTTACCCCAAATGCAATGTTTGGACAGGCTCTAAATATCTAGGTGAAGAGTACTCTGTGGAGATACTGGCCTTGATTTTATTATTTCTATTATTATTATTATTTTAATTGTTATTATTACCCTAGTCTTCAGAAATATCATACCAATACTAAGTTTGTGTAAATAGTGGGATAGGAGCACCTTTGGTTGAGGGGGATAGGAGCACCTTGGGGGTTGTATAGAAATCCGGGAGCTTTTGCATGCACTATACTTGTTGTATACACAACCCCCGGTTATAATTACGCTTCAGAGTAGAATTAAGGAAAAGATTTATCCAGGGTAACATTAAATACTTACCTTTGGAATTCCGTTAATTTTCGAAGGAAATCACATAATGAAGATTTCATGGTTCACCTTGTCTCCTTTCAAATTTTCAATGAAACTTCTAAATTTGAGAAATTATTTGTATTGATATTATATAAAAAAGCCATAGGCATTTCTGTGACCACGCCACATGGTATACGCGTATTCATAAGAAACATCTTCCAAAACGCACAAAATACAGTAATAAGAAATAATGCAATTTTCACTCAGAATGTGTTTACATTTCAAGCATTTGAAGGAAAAGATACTTATATGGAATTTTGATAAACACGCAAAAGTCTCTCCATAACTAAATTGCTTGGAAATTTATAAACCTACCAGACCTGGACGCTAGTTTAAAATTAAAGCATGCGAATAAATAACAAGGTGGTTTTTGGCTCCTTTTGAATAAAGACACCATTTCCCTTCCATGAAGTTAAGTGATTGCTTGAGTTTCATCAAAGCAGTGACCGAAGACTAGAAAAAAGAAAAGAATAAACTTTTGAACATGTTAGCAGAGGCCTATTCACTTCCTTTTCCAAGAACTGCAAGCAATGGGAATTACGATCTGGAGGTTAGCCTCGCCCTAGAAAGTCTTGCAGTTGGTGTGTGTGGCGGGTGGTGTCGCCAGAGAGAACTAACGATGGCAATTTAGCACCTTGAATAGCGAAAATTTGCCACGTCAAGGTTTCCAATCTTGTTTGCAGATATGAAAGTCGAGTTGTAGTTTAACAGAGCGCCATATTCGAGCAGATTCAAAGGGCAAATTGGAAAAGTCGATGCAGGCGATGGTGGAGATTTTACCGCAGATGGTGTGTTTGGCAAGTAGCAGGTGTCTTTGAAATTTTCAGCAGCTCTGTTTTCCCTCTGTGCAATGGATTTCTTGTAGAACTTTTGCTTGACACAAATGTGGGATTGGATTTTGGACTTTTAGGGTTTTGGTAATCAGAATTTTGATTTTACGGAGAGTTAGGCTGCCCTCTGCACTGCATTTTAGGTCTGAATTTTCAGGACTGCAGCGTTTATAGTGTTTGTAATGGATGACATTCCAAGCTCTGGCAGATGTTCTGTGTCTGAAGAACCACAAGAAAGTTATTTCCCAATTCGCACGCTTGGCAAGGGGGCTTTTGGGCAAGCTGTCTTGTACAAAAGAGCTGATGACAACACATTGGTGGTGTGGAAGGAAATAGAGCTGCCCAAGGTGTCAGATGAAGAGAAGGACAGATCTTTGAATGAAGTCGATGTTCTTTCTCAGCTTGACCACGTCAACATAGTTTCATATTACAACCATTTCTTTGATGACTACACACTGTATATTGAGATGGAGTATGCCAATGGAGGGACGTTATTTGAGAAAATACGAGATCAAACTGAACTGCTTCCTGAAAAAGAATGTGCCTGGTACTTTTATCAGCTCATGTCAGCTGTTGCATATATTCATGGTAATGGCATCCTTCATAGAGACATCAAAACATTGAATATCTTCATGACAAAGGCTGGAGTTTTAAAGCTTGGTGATTTTGGTATCTCAAAGGTATTAGAAGATAATGGAAAACTTGCCGAAACACATGTTGGAACTCCATACTACATGTCACCTGAGCTAGTCAAGGGTGAAAGATATGATAACAAAAGTGACATTTGGGCCTGTGGATGTGTGTTGTATGAGATGCTCTCACTGCGAAAAGTTTTTGAGTCAACTAATCAACTAGCTCTTATGTGTGCTATCCTGGAAAATGACTTTGAGAGGGTTAATGCTGTTTATTCACAAGAAATTCAACAGATCTTGAGTAGCATGCTTGACAAAAACTTAGAGAAAAGGCCTGATGCAAATGAACTTTTGGCACTAGAATATATGAAAAGTTATGCTGAAAAATTCAATGGACTTCTAGAAGAAAATTCTAAAATCCAGAGTTTTAGGAGTAGATCAAGCAGGTCTTTTCAAAGTTCATACATTCCAGTTGTATCTTCCTTGACTAGTGAGATATACTGGTGGGGTGGCGGGAAGATAATTCCGCAAAAGCTTGAAATATTCAAAGAAGGTAATGCTGGAATGGACATTGCTACAGGACATAGTCACTTTGCTGTTATTACCCTGGAAAGGGAACTATTTACATGGGCTAACATACAAGGTGGCACCTCTATTGTTGGTCAGCTTGGGCATGGTGACAAGGCCATGTACAGGTTGCCTAAGAGGGTTGAAAGCTTCTTGGGGATACCTGTGATGCAAGTTGCTTGTGGGGAAGACTTTACTGCCATTTTAACAGAAGATGGAGTTTTGTATATGACAGGCTCAGATTACTGGGGATGCATTGGCTGGGGTCAGTCAGAGGAAGATGAGGTTTTAACCCCTGTTAAAGTTGAGCAGTTTGTTAATTCTAACATCAAAATTACCCAGGTTGCTTGTGGTGATTCTCATGTAATCGCTGTAACAAGCCAAGGTGAAGTATACAGTTGGGGCTGTGGAGAGTTAGGTAGACTAGGCTTGGGCAGCGAAGAAGATTACAACACTCCTCAGCTTGTAAATATACCAAAGAGCTGGTCAGACATTTCCTCTGTGCATTGTGGTAGAGACAACACCTTTCTTCTAACAGTCAACGGTATTTTGTTGGCTTTTGGGAGCAATGAAAAGAATAAGCTAGCACTAAATCAGACTGTTCAGCTGAAAAAAGAGAAGCAAAAGCCAAAGACAGATATTGTTGTTGTCCACTATAAAGCAAGTGTCACCATGGTTCGATCTTTGAAAAGTTTTAGAATAAAAGCAGTTGCTGCTGGAAAGGACCACTCAGCAGTAATTGAAGCCTATGGTAGGCTGGTGACATTTGGTGACAATAAATTTGGCCAACTCGGCACAGGAGATTATAAAAAGATGGTAATTTTGTGTTTCTTTCACTGGAATTGTAAAGGTTGTTTTTTATAGCAAGTAATTTATCTTTAAGTAATGTCTGCAAAATTTAGAAAAAGTAAACCAGCTGCACAAAATTTTGCACACACTTTTTTAAATGGTTTCAGCGAAAGAACACAAGAATAAAACTTTTTTTCATTCAAAAATAGAATTAGTGCCAAGTAGCAAAGAGGAGGTTTTTTTAACAAACATAGGCATTTAGAAACACTTTATATTTTTCAGATGTCTCCATATATTGTAAAGGGAAGCCTTGTTGGCAAGGAGATATCTCGAGTTGGTTGTGGAGATGGATTTACTGTAGTTGCAACATCAGACAATCAGGTTTTCTCTTGGGGTTGTGGTGACAATGGAAGATTGGGCGTAAGTCCAAGTGTGCTTGGTGGAAAATCTAGTTCTGCAGTTCCACGTCCAATCTTTGGCTCATTGCATAAAGTGGCAAGTCTAAAATGCCGGCATTGGCACACAATCATCCTTGGTGAGAAAGTTCATGGCTCTAAAGTTATCCAGAAAACAGCCTCTTTTCCGGATTCGCTGATGTCTTCATCAGGTTTGTAATTTTGACTCAAGTAAACTTGTCATTGATTCACCATTTCTTTTATTGTTACCATAGTCGGTAGAAATCAATTGAATTTATTAGAAATCAATGGAAGTTGTGTTGAAGTTTTACAAGAAACAAAGTAGAAGCACATTTGCCTTCTCCTTCTTCCGTTTTTTCGCGAGAGAGACTTTAATTTTAAGGCGAGTAACTTTTCTTCCAAATTGGCAACCTTCCATTTTTCTGGCCTTCATCTTGAGCCATTTTCTTTCCGTTATCCGGAATTCGTCTGTTTCACACCCTCAACAAGGTGAATCATTAAAGCCCACCATTTTCCTTTTCAGACCAAAGTTTTAAGCTTAAAAGCCTTTCCGCGTTCCACTCTTCGGATTCGGCGACTGGTGAAAACTTTTCTTCATGTTTTGACGCCATCTCAAGTGACTGCTCGCCTTCAAGTCTTCAGGGAACCGAGGATGCAAATAGTGAAACAACTCCACCTTGGCTTCAACTAGAGCTAGACGAAGCAGAGGTTCGTTTCTTTAGATTTCTGTCCTAAATAGACTGAAGGCTTTTGTACTGAACTTAATCCCAACTTTGTAGTCCTTTTAAGGAGGACCAGTAGATGGCTAAAGTTATTTTAATCTTCTTTAAATTGTCAGTATAACGCATGCTGTTTCCGGTTGAATGCGTCACAGAGTATTGGCATGCAAAAGCAGAGTAAGTAGAAAATGTAGTGCAATCAAAATAGGAAATGAAATGGGAAATTTTCTTGCCCATTGTTATTCATTTTTTATCCATTTTGTTAGAGAATCTAGGCCTCATTCAACAGAATTAGCTGCTGCCATGGTCACGCGGATCAAGCTGTACCTAGAGTATTTTGAAAATTTGCTCCACCACTTCCAAAGGTATAACGGTAGTACTTGATTAATCAGATTTCTGTATTTGATGGCAGGTCATTCGATTAAAGACAAATGAAAGTGGACGCTTTGATGGAACTGCGAAGGATGACGATGACCTTCCACCGTGGCTTGCGCAGGAGCTCGAAGACGCCGACTTTATTCCGATGCCGGGAGAGCAACTTGAAATGGAGGGCGATGAAGCTTCAAAGAAAGACGATGAAAAGGCCAGGTCGGCCACAGGCAACGGTGATGCATTATCAAAAGACGCGAATGAGGACCTTGTAGAGAGAATACGGGAACTGGAAGCTGAGAACGATGAATTGAAGAAGAAATGCAACGAGCAAGAGGCTCTCGTCGACACACTTAGAAAGCAAAATGAGATCTATGCGTCATCCAATAAGAGGCTGTTGGCGTTGTCAGGTGGATTTGAAAGAGAGGTTGGTTCATAATGGCGCAAGCTTATTGACTGTCTCTGTTTATTTGTTTGATATTCCGTTAGCCCTTGTAGCAAGTCCTGCAACGTTTACTAGTACAGGGAACGGCTCTTTTTGTTGCCTTGAAGGTGCTGGTTCCTGTGAAATGCAGCACAGAACTTTCCATAGTTAACTTGTTTGCCACGACTATGGTTGATGAGTGAAAGCGGTATTTGCTGTCAAAATGAAGCAGAACCCAAGTAAGGGCTTTCTGGAACTATCCACCCTCTATTAGGGTAATTGGAGTTGCTTTTCTTGAACAATTTGATGTTTACTGATAAAACGACATTAAAAACCCACAGTTCGCTTTTTCATCCCCGGCTATTTTGCTCTCAATCTACTGACGCAATTAGTTTCGTCCTCGTGCTGTAGAAATAGCTTTCTGCTCATTCATTTGTTAGCTGTTTTATGTGTGGTACAGGTCATGACAATTGGAATCTGAGTTCTCTAAACCCCTTTTGAAACTAATTCTAGAGAATTGTAACTTCCATTGTACTCCCTGATTTTGCTGATCCCGGCAACGAGTCAGTCTAACTAGAAGCTCTGAAAGTGTTTGATACGCTCAGAATGCCATACTGTACTTTGAAAGTTTCGAGAAGGTAGAAGTAGGGCACAGCATTAGAAAGAGCACAAATGTAAACAAGGTGCTTTGCTACTGGAACCGTCAACACTAATGGTATAAAAAATGATTAAGCGACTCTTTACAGTCATTATCATTTACATATCAAGATTAAGCAGTTATTAAATTTCACTCTCTGGTTTGTTTTGCTAGAGATTCCCGTGAAGAATCTATTTCTTAATCAAGAAGATAAAATTTGATTAAAGATGTTTGTCGTACATAATGAAAATAGATATAGTATAATGTATCGAATTATTATATTCTACCGATCTAAATGCTCTATCCTTTAAAAAAATGTAAGATCTAATCAGAAAAATAAAAGCTACATGGCGTATCATTTCATTTGCAGATTTACAAATATTTTATGTAAAGTCAAGCCAACTATTTTTGCTGTTGAAATTAAAGGATTATAGAGTTATATGATGTGTAGAGAGTCGTAGTCTAATTTGTAACATAGCTTTAATATTCATTTATTAAATAAATGTATAGCATAAAATGATTCAATGTTTTGAGTATCATTGTTGACCTTATGCAGATTGTGAAAGTAGGCCTAAAAATTACACTATCTTGATGAATCGAAGAAATGATTGTTGGTAAGGCTGCAAATTTTGCTCTATCAGCGAGTACTGCCTTTGCAAGTACGAGTCTCTTCAAAGGAGTGTATTAAGAAATTCTATTGTCTATAGTTGCATGTATCATGTATCGTGTATATTTACCAAGAATCTATATGACATATATATCTATGCGGCATATTAATGACACGCTCATGACATTAGTGTAGCAGATATAATCTCACTGTTGAATAATCACTTCTAAAGGTCGATTGATTCTTTGTTTCACTCTTGAGATCTGTTGATGCGTCATTTCTCAAAGTTGGTTGGCTGATTTGTTTCCACTTGAGATCAAGCGGTGAATCTTTTTTCAAATTTGATTGGCTTATCGATTCCTACTTGAGATCGATCGATCTATGAATCAGTTCTCGAAGTTGATTGGCTTACCGATTTCTACTTGAGATCGATTGATCTATGAATCAGTTCTCAAAGTTGGTTGGCTGATTTGTTTCCACTTGAGATCAAGCGGTGAATCTTTTTTCAAATTTGATTGGCTTATCGATTCCTACTTGAGATCGATCGATCTATGAATCAGTTCTCGAAGTTGATTGGCTTACCGATTTCTACTTAAGATCGATTGATCTATGAATCAGTTCTCGAAGTTGATTGGCTTACCGATTACTACTTGAGATCGATTGATCTATGAATCAGTTCTCGAAGTTGATTGGCTTACCGATTTCTACTTAAGATCGATTGATCTATGAATCAGTTCTCGAAGTTGATTGGCTTACCGATTACTACTTGAGATCGATTGATCTATGAATCAGTTCTCGAAGTTGATTGGCTTACCGATTACTACTTGAGATCGATTGATCTATGAATCAGTTCTCGAAGTTGATTGGTTTACCGATTACTACTTGAGATCGATTGATCTATGAATCAGTTCTCGAAGTTGATTGGCTTACCGATTCCTACTTGAGATCGATTGATCTATGAATCAGTTCTCGAAGTTGATTGGCTTACCGATTTCTACTTAAGATCGATTGATCTATGAATCAGTTCTCGAAGTTGATTGGCTTACCGATTACTACTTGAGATCGATTGATCTATGAATCAGTTCTCGAAGTTGATTGGCTTACCGATTTCTACTTAAGATCGATTGATCTATGAATCAGTTCTCGAAGTTGATTGGCTTACCGATTACTACTTGAGATCGATTGATCTATGAATCAGTTCTCGAAGTTGATTGGCTTACCGATTTCTACTTAAGATCGATTGATCTATGAATCAGTTCTCGAAGTTGATTGGCTTACCGATTACTACTTGAGATCGATTGATCTATGAATCAGTTCTCGAAGTTGATTGGCTTACCGATTACTACTTGAGATCGATTGATCTATGAATCAGTTCTCGAAGTTGATTGGTTTACCGATTTCTACTTAAGATCGATTGATCTATGAATCAGTTCTCGAAGTTGATTGGCTTACCGATTACTACTTGAGATCGATTGATCTATGAATCAGTTCTCGAAGTTGATTGGCTTACCGATTTCTACTTAAGATCGATTGATCTATGAATCAGAAAGTTGATTGGCTTACCGATTACTACTTGAGATCGATTGATCTATGAATCAGTTCTCGAAGTTGATTGGCTTACCGATTACTACTTGAGATCGATTGATCTATGAATCAGTTCTCGAAGTTGATTGGTTTACCGATTACTACTTGAGATCGATTGATCTATGAATCAGTTCTCGAAGTTGATTGGCTTACCGATTCCTACTTGAGATCGATTGATCTATGAATCAGTTCTCGAAGTTGATTGGCTTACCGATTTCTACTTAAGATCGATTGATCTATGAATCAGTCTCGAAGTTGATTGGCTTACCGATTACTACTTGAGATCGATTGATCTATGAATCAGTTCTCGAAGTTGATTGGCTTACCGACTTCTACTTAAGATCGATTGATCTATGAATCAGTTCTCGAAGTTGATTGGCTTACCGATTACTACTTGAGATCGATTGATCTATGAATCAGTTCTCGAAGTTGATTGGCTTACCGATTTCTACTTAAGATCGATTGATCTATGAATCAGTTCTCGAAGTTGATTGGCTTACCGATTACTACTGAGATCGATTGATCTATGAATCAGTTCTCGAAGTTGATTGGCTTACCGATTACTACTTGAGATCGATTGATCTATGAATCAGTTCTCGAAGTTGATTGGTTTACCGATTTCTACTTAAGATCGATTGATCTATGAATCAGTTCTCGAAGTTGATTGGCTTACCGATTACTACTTGAGATCGATTGATCTATGAATCAGTTCTCGAAGTTGATTGGTTTACCGATTTCTACTTAAGATCGATTGATCTATGAATCAGTTCTCGAAGTTGATTGGCTTACCGATTACTACTTGAGATCGATTGATCTATGAATCAGTTCTCGAAGTTGATTGGCTTACCGATTTCTACTTAAGATCGATTGATCTATGAATCAGTTCTCGAAGTTGATTGGCTTACCGATTACTACTTGAGATCGATTGATCTATGAATCAGTTCTCGAAGTTGATTGGCTTACCGATTACTACTTGAGATCGATTGATCTATGAATCAGTTCTCGAAGTTGATTGGTTTACCGATTACTACTTGAGATCGATTGATCTATGAATCAGTTCTCGAAGTTGATTGGCTTACCGATTCCTACTTGAGATCGATTGATCTATGAACTAGTTCTCGAAGTTGATTGGCTTACCGATTTCTACTTGAGATCGATCGATCTATGAATCAGTTCTCGAAGTTGATTGGCTTACCGATTTCTACTTGAGATGGATCGATGACCCATCTCTTAAAGTGGATTGGCTGATTTATTCTTTACTGGATGTCGATTGGTGAATCACTTCTAATGATCGGTTGGTTCATGCTTGAGACTGATTAGACTAAGAGTGGGATGATTCCTTCTTGATATTGCTCGATTGTTTTTATCCCTACCTAATCGCTCACTGCTTAAGCCAAATGGCGAATAGCCCTTTTTTTAGCAATATGCTGTATTCTTTGAGAAATTCCGAGCATTTAATCTTGATTACTGACGAATGATCAATCATCGTTTCACGGTGTGAGGAGGTGCAAATAATTGAAACCATTCTTTGACATGGGTTCTCTGAGCATTCGGTTCGATAAAATTTGGTGCGATGTACATAAATCCCCTGTAAAAGTGCACATTATCAGCAACATCTGATGGAGAAAGTACCAATTTGTGTTGTATTAGACGAAGTAAGATGACATACTGCGATCTAAGCATTAGCAAGGGTGGAGACAATGTGAGTCTCTTCGTCTTTGTTCCAATTTGCACAAAGCGTCTGTATCCAATACTTGTTTGGCTCACCCACTGACCCGGTTCCTCAGTCAATCGTCTTTTGATTTCCAGTTGTTTTGTTTCTGGTGTGGGTTTTTCATTTAACAAGATTAGAACAAAGTGAATAGATCTGGTTTTGCTTTACGATCCTAAACAACAATGCAAATTTGATCAGCAAAACCGAGAACAATAACTATCTCCATAAGGACAAAGAAACCGCAATTTCCTCCGGACATTTACTATTGTAGGACGTTGTCTTAAAAAATTTCAATCTTTTATTCGTTGTTCTCTCGTTTTCTATCGCAACCTTTGAGCTTTTATTTTCTCTAATATATTTACTGTGACTTCGTCGATGTTATTGAACTGTAGAATTTTGCGAATCTCCCTGCGAAATAGTTGGGAGGACTTTGTCTGGAATTTGATTCTTTCTTCTACTGAAAACAGCAGAGAGCCGTGTTGCATTTTCCTCTCTCAATCTTTCGAAGCCTACAAGCGGGCGGTACCTTGGTTGGAACGCAGTCATCTAAAGGTATTCAACACAGCAGGACGCTCTTATCAAAGGGAAATGGTGGATCATAAGGTTTGCAAAAATACATGCCTCTATTTCAAGCCCTCTTTATTCGACCCTACTCTTCCCTTTCTCTTGATAACTGAGATACCACTATAAAGGCTTTTTGCCGGTATATTTGAGTGCAAAAATGTTGAAAAACAACACAACGTATTTGCCATAAAAGCTTAACTGCTGGGATGCAATTTGGCGTGCGATAATCTTTCTGTTTAAGAATTACCTACTTTAGCTTCTATCTAAGAATTTCTTACCCCCTGGCTCGAGGTTGAAACTCCTTTATGAAAATCCCTGGGTATTAGCTCCTGTTAGCAATAAACAGCCAACGAGGCTACAATACTAATTAATCTCGTTTTTGAGAGATGACATTC